>CATIWJ010062836.1:0-47228 GCA_949640765.1 Croton laevigatus | reverse complement strand
GTAATTGTGGACAACTTTTAATCAAAAAGTTGCCACAAGTTTTACAACTTTGTCCACAACTTTCAGCAATTGTGGCCAATTATTAATAATTGTGGCCAACTTTTCATAAAAAATTGGCCACAACTTTGACAGCTTTGTGCATAACTTTGAACATTTATAGCCAACTTCCAGCATAGTTAACACTTGGAGAAACATAAATAAAGTTCAAAATAACTTTCAAATGTTCTAACAATTACTGACAAAGTACCAAATACAATTAAAAAACAGTGCTTAAAATGAAAAAGGAAGCAAATAAATATAAATGTGCATCAATTACATAAATCATGTAGTAAACAGCTGTTACCAAGTTCAATTAGTTGTGGCCACATATATACCACTGTCTGCTATAGTTGTTAGCAGATTTACTGACTTGTGGCCATTTTTCACTTTTCGACACTTGAAGCTGTCCACAGGTTATCTTAGTTGCTCACAACTTTACAAATCCAGCTTTATATTCCTAAAGAGCTAAAATTCATTTCTTAACTAAAAGTCAGACACAGTCTTACAACTGTCACATCACTGTCACTCTGTGTTCCCCACTAACTCAAAAAGTATTCATTTTTTAATTCAACACCTCAAAAATCACCCATTATTTAATTCAACAATCAATCAATATCAAGGGCAAATAAGACTTTTTTCCCTTTTCACTAACTCAAAACTTACCATATTAGGAAATTTGGACAAATAAAAAGAACACCCAATAAGAAAAGTTTGGACAAATAAAAAGAACGGAGGGAGTACTACCTTCCATTTTATCAATTCTTTACGTTAAAATCAGTATGATTAGATTCAAGTTTGGTGTTGATAGTTTGATGAGTTGGGTTAGGTATATTAAAATACTTTTAGATAAGTTTTAAAGTATGATTAATGTGCTTAAGTTATATATAAATAATATTTTAATCTACTTAACCCAACCCATCAAACTATCAGCACCAAATTTAAATCTAATCATGCTGATTTCAATGTAAATAATTGACAAAAACAGAGATAGTACTATATATAATTATCTATAATAAAAATATAAAAGCGTATATAATTTACAGTATGTCTCTAGTAAAAACTATATTATCGATGAAACTAGTCGGTTCGGAAAAAAAGATTTGGATAAAAAAAATACTAATTAATCTAAACTATAGATCACATAGTAAATCCACCAGTATATTATCTAACTAGCTAATTCTAAACAACAATAATAATAATAATAATTTTTAAAAAATTATTATGAACATTATTTAGATATATATTTAAAAATAAAAATCATTAAATTTTTTTGTGAATAATAGCGAGAAAAAATTATGGTCACAATTATTGTGAAGAACATTCTGCAAGAACCTTCAAATATTTATATTTTCTTTTTTTGTTTTTAGAATTTTGTGAGATTCAAACAATTGAATTTGCTATTCTTTAAGTTTTAGAAACTTTTGGAACGTAGGAAAATTCTAGAGGGAAAAGCGACACACTATCCAATACTTGATTCCATGTTAAGAAAAAATTGTAAGTAAATAGTATATTTTTGAAGTTTATTTTAATAAATAGTCTAAATTTCGAAATAATAGTAGAATAGTATTTTTTATTTTTTGAAAATAAAATAAAATAAATAAAATTTAAAAATATTAATAATTTTCGGTGATCGGCTGGCAAATATTTTAGCCAAATTCCGGCACCAATGAAATTCCGGTGACCAGCCAGTAATAGTATCGTAGTAGTCCGCGTGAGAGTTAATTGGAGAAAGATAAAGGTTTAGTGGAGTATGATATATATAATTCCATGTAATAAGAAGACATAATTTAGCTTGTGTCATAATGAAAATGTTCTAAAGGCTATGTATTTGAATTAGTAAAATTACATTTTTCTCTGCCATATGAACTGAGCCAAGCTATATACCTAGTCAGGCGAGATCCGAGGCAGTCAAACAGTTGACCAAAAAAATTAATATTTTTTGAATTTTTTTTTGAAATGGGGCTTTTTTGGTATTTAAACTTATTATTTTTGAAATGTACTATTTACTACATTTTAAAATTTTAGTATTATTTAGTATTTTGAGATGTGTTATTTGCTTCCAAACTCTTTTCACGTATTACATGATAGTTGCCCATTAAATGCCTAAAAATTAATTTAATAAACAAATAGTGTACTAATTGTGTACGCATATAAATCATTGAATCACTTATAATATTAGGAAATGGACCTACAAATAAAATTATACAGATCAAAATGACACCGTTGCACATTATGTTACGTTTTTTGCTAAGAAAAACATTTGCTATGTACTTCTACGCACCAAACTAGTTAAATCTACCATTCAATAAATTTTCATTGTTCATTTTTTTCATTGATATAGTGCGTATGCAATCAACTGATTTATGTAACTTGTACACCATGCTTTCATTAAATAAAAAGGAGTAGGGTTTGATCATATACAAGTGCAGAGCAGAATTTGCAAAATCCCTTTCCGTCCCTTTCAATAATATGATTACTTGCTTTGCGATCCCCTTTGTAATTAGGTTGGGTGGGTTACGAGTATCTACAAATTTTATTTTAAGAGTAATTTTTAAAAAATAAAAAATACATATATTATGGTATACAAGTATAGATCGAATTACATTGTGGATTCCTTGTATAATTATTTTGAAAAATCATCCCCTCCATTTATAAGCTAAACTATCTTTGTTCTATCCGAAGGAATTAGATATGATAGGCTTGGAAGTGGATACCACGAGTCAGGTAACTATGATCAACTCTAATGAGGAGAGTCTTTCCTAGATGATAATAGATAATAGAAATTTTAAACATTTTATCACTAAGTGGACGTTGGTTTAAATTAATAGCAACTGCTGTTAACTGCAGTGCTTAATAGCTGATGACAAGGTAATTATCAGTTGACACAAACTGATAAACTACTAAACTTTAAAGAAGTTTCACGAGGCATATAGTTTTGAATCTAGATGCTAATTCATTCATACCAAATGGGCTAAAACTAAAAGAATAAAAAAAAGGGCTATAGTTGCTAAAAATCAAAGGGCCAAAAAAAAAAGGCTGACCAACTTTGCAATAACAAAAGTGCAAAACGCATTTATATTATCTTGATTAAAATAATAGTTGTTGTCCATTTATATACAAATATAAATATATATATTGCTGGTTGGATAGTCTGTTCCCGATATCACACAGTTTTGATTTTATTCATAGTTTTTCACTTGAATTTCTTCTCTCCAATCTCCATTCTCCATACCCTTACCTCTTTCACTGCAAAATTCTGATAAAACTCTTACTCTACTCTCTCTTTCTCTTCCTCTTCCCCATCCCTCCTCTCTGATTTCCACTTCTTTCTCTCCCCCTTTAAATACTTCTCTCTCTCTCTCTCTCTCTCTCTCTCTCTCTCTTTAACAGAGTAAATATATATTACTAAGCCATGGAAATTGACCACTTAAAGTCTGCAACAGAAGATCAGATGGACATCATGATGATGATGGAGGATGCTAATCATAAGCTTCCTGTTTCCGACTTCTATTCTTCTTATAACCCCGTTAGTGATTTATCTTCCCCTGTTGTTGATTTCCCTTCTGGTGCAACTACTAACACTACCTCCTCTACTGTTAATTCTATCCCACATTTTATCGAATCCCCCCAAATTGTTACTTCAACTTCAAATTCAACTCCTTTTTTAAATCTACCTTCTAATGATATCCCATTTACGAGTCCTGAAGATTCATCATGCCAACCCCATTTCTTATCAAACCCACCTCCGCCTGCCAGATCGAGAGGCGTTGCGGAATTATTTACGGCATCTTATTCACAGAAGAAGAATTCAATGGCGGCAATGAGAGAAATGATATTTCGAATTGCAGCCATGCAACCAATTCATATAGACCCAGAATCTGTCAAACCACCGAAGCGCAGAAACGTGAAAATTTCGAAAGATCCTCAAAGCGTAGCTGCAAGACATAGGAGGGAAAGGATTAGCGAAAGGATAAGAATTCTTCAAAGATTGGTTCCTGGTGGGACTAAAATGGACACTGCTTCTATGTTAGACGAAGCAATTCATTACGTCAAGTTCTTGAAAACCCAGGTGCAGTCGTTGGAAAAAGCTCAAGCTAATAGACCTCCGCCGTCTTCAGCCGGGATTGGATTCCCTGTGGCAATGACTAGGGGAAGTTACCTTCCATTGCCGAAACCTTATCACCATCAAAATGTTCAACATTATGGAGATGCTTAATTAAGCTCTAATAAGCTTATTGAGTAAGTGATTAATGCATTAATTAATTAATTAAGATTAATATATTATTTTCTAGTGAATAGAATTATAAATATTAATTGGTTTGTAAAAAAAGCTTAATGCTTTAATTAGAGTTAGCTTAATTTGCCATGGCTAATAATAATTACGGGAATTACTTTGTATCTCAGAGCAGAGAAGCCCAACTGTTCAAAGCTTGTAGGAGAATATTATTTTATAATCAATTATTGCTTCTTCTTCTTGTTTATTTTTGAAGAAAAATGAAATTATTATTATTATCTGACAAGTCTAGAGTGACGTCGTATATGAGCCACCGGCCAGTATGATGATTTCAGGGAAATCAAAAATCGCGTGACACTAACAACAAAAAATTCAAGAACATGACGATATAAATTAACGTTATTAGTATTATTGATTCAAATTGCAACAACAGTATTATTATAATTATTGTGAAAAATAATGAAGATGATAATAAAAATAATGTTGGTGGGGGTGACAGTATATTATCTTTGAATCGTCTGGCACGAAAAATCGATAAAGTAAGTGTTTCTTTACAGGTAGACCTTAGACCCATAGGATTTGGTTGGTGGGTACATAAGAATTTTATGCCAATTTGGGAAAGGAAATTTGTATTATGGAACTTCAGAAAATATCATCTGCTGCTCTTCTGCAGTACAAGCATCAACGATGAAGACAAATTAAACAACCGGGATCCAAACCAGCAAATCAGTAAAATCATGTATGTTTGTTGGATCTACCGAACGATAATTACTCTTTTTGAGCTTGGGTATTTAATTAATAATTGATCATTCAAAATGAAAAATTAAAATTATATGCCCTGATTTTTTCAATCATATTTCTATGGCAATTGGCATCCGTTTTGGTTGGATTTCAAATATATATGAACTAAGTTCGCCAATTTTTGGAGTTGCGTATAGCTTAAGGTTAAATTCAGAATTCCAAACCAAATGAATGAAGTCTAGGGTCCGATACAGATGGTTCAAATTTTTATTAATTGCAGTTTTACTTTTTCAAACGTATGAGAACCGCGTAATTTTTTTCAAGAGTTACTTCACATGTAACTGAATTTAGTAAATACTAATTCTTTAAATGAAAAAATTAGAGCGTCTTCAATTTTTTTTTTTTTTATGTCTCCTCTCCTCTGCTCCCTTCTCTCTAAATCCTAGCCCCCCACTTTTTCATCAAGTTTTGGGCGTTCATCGGTCCAGTGGTTACCCTTTTTTCTTTTTATTATTTTATTTAGTTTGATTGAATAAAATCTAAATTTGTGTTCATTTGGATTGATTTTTATATTGAGTTACTTATTTTTTTGAGAATTTTATTACTCTTTTAAGAAGAATTGTTTTTCCTCCTCCATTGGAGTTTATTTATCTACAAGTTTGATTGCTTTATTTGTGTTTCATTGTTTAATTATTCTATTTTAATAAATATTTTTGCCTCAGTCCTAGACATCTCAATATGAGTGTTTTAGAATTTGTAATTTTAATATTTTAAATAAATATATGTAATTAAATATAATATTAGAAATTGACCACTCTACCCTTCAACCCGTTGATCCAAAAAATTATACCCAATGGACACTTAATCGTTCTACACTCCATCTCCTCCATTCTCTACATCTTCTTCTTTGTAGTATTTCAATTTTACGATCAAAGTTGCGGCCAGGTTCAACGCCCACTCAACTACAATCTTCTCAGCCCTAATAATCTTATTCAGTCAATTCATCATTACAGGTCTATTCTTCAAAGTTCATCGTCCGTTCACTTTTTATTGTCCCACATAATCATCTCCGATCTCAAATTATGTCATCTATCATTCACATTGTTCTTAAATTTGAGGTCATAAGGAATATCTAGAAGGTGGCCGAAATTTCGGTTGCTTTGTTTGAGAAAGATTCTCCGATGAGTTCTACTACTCAAGTTCCTCGGTTTGATAAAGATTTTCCAGTGACATCTCCAACTCTTGTGTCTAGGTTTGAGAAAGATTGAAAAATCATCTGCTTGGGTCTTGGATTATTGTCTAATTCAATGGTGATGGCATTGCAAATATTTAAGCTTTTGTTTGAGTATTACTGTGAAGTCATGGAAAAAATATATTGGAGTAATTAATAGAAACCGACAATTTAGGTGCTATATATATGTGCTTATATTTGGAAGTTAATGGCACAGAAGATAGAAAATATCGGATGGAAACAATTATGGAGTAGAGTTCATATTCATGCGTGTCAAGAGCTTGTTCTTGTGTTGGCAAAGTTGTATTGAGAGAAGTAATTAGCTTTATTTGTTTTGTTCTTCAGAATAATTATTTAACCGTATAATGTTTTTTTTTTTCTAAAAAAAAATTAAACTTGCAATTTTTTTTTTATAGAAAAGCAAACATTGTCAAAAAGAGTAGGAGGACAATAATCTATTTTATAACATAGGAGCAAAACGCACATGCCTACATAGCAAAACCCATCCAACTAAGCTATTGTAATATTTATTTTTTATTTTGTTCATTAAACTGTGTATTATTTAGACAATATTTTACTGTCCTTATTCTACCACTTTTAACATTATATGAATATCCCTATTCTAATATGAATATTCACTATTTTATTTTATAATTAATTTCCATATCAGATATTTACCTTTTTATATTTGTAATTTTAGAAAAAAAACTTAAACCATCAGCTTTTCCGACTACTCCTTTTTATGCTTATGAGTCTGCAAATCCCTCTTGAGATTTTTGTAAAAGAAACTGATATAAGTCAATTTTTTAAAGATTTACTGATTTTATACAAAACATGTATAGTCATAGTCTCATTCAATTACGAGAAAACAAAAATCTAAGACTTGACCCCAACATCTATCTATCTTTTATGCTAACTCTCCACTATATAACTATCTTTTAAAGCACTTATAATGGTATTTAGTGACTAATTTCGTGGAATATTATTATTATTTTTCTCATCCAAATGAATAAATTATAAAAAAAAAATTAATGGGATATTTCAATTCTATCAAACAAACAACCTATAAATTAACCAAATTATATAAATACATTAATAGTCTAGTTTGAATTCAATTAAGACGAATTACAAATTGTTTTATAAATATTCAAGGTTTGGAGCATTTGTCACTAGATAATTTTTTTTTTTCCAAATCAATTTTATATTAACAATTAAATATAATAATTTGATTTTCTTTTCTATTTATATAATTATTCCAGTTATTTTTTAATATTTAAAGAAAAATAGAAGAAAATCTGTAATTGTTAGAAATGATGGATGATTAAAAAAAAAATCAAATATAAAATGGAAATAGTGAATTGATGAAATTGCACAAATAAAATGCAATAGAGTGGGAGCTAAAATGAAAAGGAAGACAGAATAAAGGGATTTTGGGAGTAGGAGAGATGCATGAGAAATCCACGTGAAGGTCTGACAAAGCGGTGGCTTTAGCATATGTATGTGGCAAAGGAAATGACGTCCTCTTCCGCCACCATCTTCACAACACACGTGAAACCCAATCTCCAAATTGTCATCGCTTTTTGGCCTTCTCTCCTACGTGGCACTCCACGTCAATTATCTTGCCCACATGGCTCATTCTCTTACTGCATTCGTGGCAATCCATGTCAACTGTTTCAGCAACCTTCAAACATTTAATTAGTTCCAAAACTATGAAATAAAGTATTAAATCACATTTATTGTTTTATTTTTATTTTAAATACTCTTCCACCAAGATAAAAATCAATAAATTAGAATACTTCTTGCGGAAAAACAAAAGCTTTGAGGGGTTAATTAAATTATCAGTAATTTCCATTTCATATTAAACTAATATTTATCTCTATTGGTATCACATGCATTTATTATTATAACTAATTTTTGTAGAATGACTGTATAGATAGACTTGTTGGTATATGTATTTGGTTTTAAAAATGTTCTAATTTTTCCAAATTCAATTCCACTCAAATATATTTAAACTTGAAACTTAGTTCCCATGCAACAAAGGATGATTTCGCATTTTGAATAACATTTAGAAATTATGAGAATGATTTGAATAAAAAGTTTTTTTGTGTTATATAAAGGCTGCCAAAATAACAAATACTTGTGTTTAAAATATGTAATTTTTTAATATTACCAAACATGATAATAGTAACAAATATAACAGACAAGTTATTAAACAAAATGGCACACATAATAATTAAAACAATAACAGTGTCTACAAAAGAATAGAACATTTTGTAGAATAATACTTCAAATTTTTCTTTAAAAATTAATTGTGTTTTGAGAGATGTTTTTCCTTGTCACCTCATAACATTTTTATACAATAATTTACTAGATATGAAAAAAAAAGTAATAATAACAGTATATTTTTATATTGATTTGGCATAATTAAAATTATCCATATGAAAATTTACTAGATATCATTATCAGTGATGAACCCAGGGATGAACAGTGTGAGGGGTTTATCTAAATTTTGAAAATAATGTAAAAAGTTAAAAGACATTTTGCTAAAAGTTAAAGGCCCCTTCTACTTATATTTAACCGTGGGAAATATGAGTGATATGCTAATAATTTTAGAATACACGGATTATTCCTTAATAAGGCTTTTAATTGATGGATATGTAAATTCCCCAAATGGTCTGATGCATTTTAAGCCGAATTAATATTTCCGATAAATCTGAATAAGATAGATTTTTGTCTGAAATTTAATGTTGATAATGCGTTAGATAAGCAGAAGAATTTAGAGGTTTGTGCTATCTTGGTTAAGAATTCTCGCTGCAAGTTGGTTGACATGAGGATTGTTCACTTTCTATTTGTATTGGATCTAACACTATTGGAAGCATTAGCGATTAAGATGACTCTGAAACTCTGTCAACAATAGCAGTGGAGCTGGTGTTTGGTTGAATCGGATTGCAAAGTGGTTATAGATGCAATTACAAAAGGTAAATTTGTTGGTTATAGACTGGAAAATGTTGTTTTTGAATCAAGGCAAATTTTGAAAACTCTTCCTTCAAGTTCTTGTTTTTTTTGTATCTAGGTATATTTTAAAAGATAATTTCTTTTATAATAAGAATGCTCAATTGGAGCTAATTAATTGTAATATTTTAAAATAGTATAAATGAAAAATATATCTTTAGAATAAAAAAGAAAAAAAATTGATTCCTTATTCCTATGGCGGTTGTAAGTTGTTTGTGCTTAACAAATGGGACCTTTCTTTCTGCTTCGCAAACCTCATCAAACTTTTCATTTTCAACGTGAATAAATCCCGTTATTTAAATCACATGAGATGCAATTATTTTTAAAATATTGGAAATGACAATTTTAAAAAAAAAACTAATATCAGTGTGACGGTGACATTAAATTTGGTTTAAAGTTTGTGAAAATATCAACAAATAAAATATTTTTTCTGACGGGATTCCTGCAATACTTATTAATGAAACAAATAGTAACATTATTTATTTATTTGTGACGATTTTTCTTTTATTTAATTATGTGGTGAAGCAGTCCAATTAACACGGGAAATTTTGATTTTCCTAGAAATTTAATTTACAAATATCCTGATTTTTATGAAATGAGATACAAATAGGGTTGGGAATTGGGATAAATTTTTCTAAAAACTCCAATAATAATCATAATTCACTCAACAGTAGCATTTACTCGTCATGACCAAGCTAGTAGGCATCAATTCCCTCTGTCTAACTTGAGGGGAGCGTATTAAGAGTAGGATATTAAATCTGCCTACTGATATCTTGGTTGTATTTCTTAGTTTTATAGTAGAAATTTATTTTCTTGTTACTGATATTCCTGTTCTTAAGGAATTAGTTTACGATACTTTGTATTTAAATGGACTCCATCATTCAATAATAATACTATAGATCCTCTTCCCTCTGGTGGAAATAATGTGGGCTGGGCTTACAGACAAACGATGATGGATCTTATACGGTGGGTGGACTGTGTTTAGAGTCGCTAATCATATTTTTGCTCCAGTCTCAAATTATAATGTTTAAATAACATTACCATACCTTAATGAATTATATGCCGATGCCATAGAATAAAAGTATATTTGATTACCAAAAAAAAGAGAGGAATTGGTTTGGTAGAGGGAAGCCTAGGCAAGGCATGTCTATGCCTCCCAAAACAGGATCGGAATAGTTTGAGCGGCTCTGCCTCACCATTACACTTTTTATTCGAAGCCCATAATTTTGAATCTAATAAACAAATAGGATATTACGAAAATTAAATTAATTTATTATCTTATACGACGGTCAAAGAAGGCATCTGAAAAGAGAACCCATGTGAAGGTTTCCCACTAACCTCCCAACATCCAAATATTGAGGGATTTCTGGTATTCAGTCTGGATTTGCCTCCTTGTTCGGCACACACTTTTTTACTGGAGACTATTTCCTCAGGCCAGGCCTTATATAAGATGAAGTACCGATAAATATAGGATGATGTTTTTTTCTTTTTGTTTTTTTTTTAAACTCTACTCGTATTTAGGCAACAACCGTTCAATTTTTTTTTTCTAACATTTTGAACAATCAATATGTTAAAAGCAATATTTTTTTAGCATTGGATTGAGTATTTTTAAGTTAATTTTTAGTTGTTAATCCAATTTAACTTGAACTTTTAATATTTTTTTTTTAAAAAAAAAGTTAATAAAATCGTCTAGTAGTTAACTCTCGTTCTGACAATGAATTTTGTTCTACACTTTCCTACATTATTAATCGCATATATTTCCTTTTTATTCCCTCCTTTTGAATCATTTTACAATTCTCGTTTATTTCTAAATTAAAAAGTTGTTTACTCTATTTTTATTACTTAAATTTTTGTTTGAGCACTTGGAAGAGTTTAACAATAAAAGTAAAATAGATACGTAGTTAAACACCTAGTTTAGTAGTTAACATGTTATGTTGTAAACATGTAATTAGGATTAGTTAAATAGTATGATGCTGTGTTGTAATAATGTAGGGCACCTTCCTACAATTTAAAGGGAAAAAATGAAGGTAAATCTAAAATTAATAGGTAGGAAGCAATGGAAAAAGAAGACAAGATATGGAGAGATGGGCCAGCAAAACGTGATAATGAAAATTAAAAAAATAGAGAGAGGGTTGGTGGGAGGAGGAAAAGCTCTTCAAAATCATTTGATGGATAAGATAGATAAGACTTTGGTTGGTCGGTCACAGTATTCTTTCTAATATTTAATTCCAATTATCTTTATAATGTTGTCCCAGGGGGATGTATTCTCTTCTTCAAACAAACCAAAAACCATTCAACTTTCTTCACACTTCCCTTCTCTACCAACAAGCATTTCTCATTGAGACATTATTAGTTGATAATTAATTCAACGTTCAATATCTATTTCCTTATTCGATGTATTTTTTATTTTCCTGATATATTATTTTTTCTTGAGCATAATTTTGAGTATTATTGAAAAGTTTTAATCATATAATTAGTAAACGCGTTGTATTTTAATAGGGATAAACTACAAATTTAAAAATGAAAGTGTCAAATCGTCTATTCTATTTAAAGAACCAATTTTTTACCCAACTAATGCATCATTAATTATTTTAATATTATATTTCTTATTTCTCTGTTATGAGAAAATTTCTATGTATTTCTTATTTCTCTGTTATGAGAAAATTTTATTTTTATTATCTATTTCCAATTTATTTTTTTAAAAAAAAAACTATAACTTTAATAGAGTGTATTTATTTTGTAATTTTGAACCAAAAGAATAATTTATATTTTCCCAAATTGATGATGTGGTGTGCCGCCTTCCATTAAAAGGTTTTCATTGGGCTCACTGGGACTCTAAATTGGCTTAGTTTTTGTACAAGGTATGATTCGGTTCTTATCAATGTTTGGGCCTTAGATCTATTTATTTTGGAAAATTAGTATTTAAAAAAAAAAAAACCAGATATTTTTACAAAAACAACCCACACAAAATCTTACGTTAATTATTCATTCGCTTTAAGAAAAATGATTGTAAATAAGCCAATAATTAATCACTAAATAGGTCATTTTCAATAATTGTTTGTTTCTATTCAATGTTTACCATTTATAATTTATTCACCGTTGATCTACAATTTATTTTTCTGTTTACCATTTGTTTATAAATTATTTATCATTTAAAAACATTTCTATTTATTGTTTAGTATTGGATTAAATTTATTCGCATGGGATTTATTTGCAATACGTTTAAGACATGTATGCCTCATTAAAGGCTCATTAGGAATGACTATGTCTAATGCGAGCAAATTCTAGATAAGTGCAATGACCATTTGATGTTGATTCTAAACATACAACTATATAATTTTACCTATTTTAATCTCATTTTAAAAATTTCATCTTTTTTCCACTAGGCCAGAATAGATCTCACAAGGTCTACCCACTATTAAATCTTGAGTTTCAATATCATTATCTTTTCAAATAAGAACAGGTTGAATCTTGAAAGAAATGAAAATTTTTACTACTATTGATGCAGCAACTAAAATTTTTCCTTTTGCGTTTTATGTCCATCATTACGTCGCACAAGTTATACTTACAAAATATATAATTTAAATTCTATGATATTGAAATATTAAAATAAGATGTAATTACAACAAGTTGTCTATAATGCCAATTGTATTTGATATAATATATATATAGATGGAAACAATCCAATTTTGAAAGTGTAGTTTATAACGAAACAATTGCATTTTGTTCTTCGCCTAATTAAAGGTTGGGTCAGACATAAAATTTGACCAATTTGGAGGAGTGTTAAATTAGCTATGGAGGGGACCGCTATTGAAACAAGATACTGGCAATTGTGATTGGCGGGCGGCTAAAACGTGTAATAAAAGCACATTATTTTGTTGTGTAATGTGAAGGACCAATTTTTACCCTTTGAAGCCCTACAAATAAGGGGTTTTCTATTATTTATTATTGTATTTTTTATTTTTTATATGAGAATATTATGATGTGTTGACTACTATTATTAATTAATGAAATTTATGTACATTTTAAAAAAAAATCAGAAAATGAAAATCTAATTTAAATTGGCTATTTTCTTTTTTGGCAAAGGCATTATACACGCATAAACAAGCTAAGGGAATGGGCTTAGAAAGAATTTACAGTAATTCTATACAATCGGGAGCTCCAAAATGACTAAGAAAGTGTTGGTAGACCAAAATGACCCATTCAACGGTCAATATATAATAATGGAAACAAGACAATTGAAAAATAATAAGCTGCACGAAATCAACCACCACCATTTCTAAACCTAAATTTGGTCCTTTCAAATAAATAAATAAGACCATAGAAATACCAATGCCTTAATTTTGGAAAAACCCAACCACTATTTTGTTTTTCTTTCTTAAAACAATTACTACTAAGGGAGCGTTTGGTTCGCTCAGAGGAAACGGAATGGAAACAGGAAAGGAAACAAGGAGAAAGGAAAACAAGGAGAAAGGAATACCTTTTCCTGTTTGGTTATGATCCAGAAACGGAATAATTTACCCCATAATTCCTTTTGTAACTATTTGGTTTGAAGCAGAGAATCGGAATCGGAATTATTATTATTAGTTGTATTATTATTATTATTATTTATGTATTTATTATTATTATTATTTTATGTATTTATTTATTATTATTATTATTTATTATTTTTATTTTTATTTATTATTAATAATATTTATCTTATTATTATTATTATTTATTATTTATGTATTTATTATTATTATTATTTATTTATTTATTTTATTATTATTTATTATTTTAATTTTTATTACTAATATTTATTTTTTTTATTATTTATTTTTATTTATTATTTATTATTAATAATATTTATTATTATTATTATTATTATTATTATTATTATACTTGGTTGGGAAATGAGGAAGGGAAAGGGAATGGAAAACCTTTGTGGGGGTTGGGGAATCAATTTGGGGGAATTTGGGGGAAAGATAAAACTAAAAATGGATAAATGAAATGTTTAAAAAGGCCAAACAAACAACCACAAAGGGTTTCATTCCCTTTCCCTTTCCTGATTATCCCCAACCAAACGCCCCCTAATAGTTTTTGTCTTTATACAGTATTTAGTAAATTTTTCCAAATAATTATTTTAAATTTCAATGGACTACTAATTTTATCAACTCATATTGGTTAGAGTCCTAAACCTAACAAGAAACCATACTACAAGCAATGAAATTAAGGGAAATTTTATCTACAAGCCAATAATATGAATGTGGAACTTAACAAATGTTACTTTTTGTAAATTTATTACAATAAAATATCAACAAGTTTGAAATATATTAACTAAATTTCATTTTTTATTTTGTACCACCAATATGATATAGGTAAATATACGTATATTCACATATTTTTTATCTATAATATTGGTAAATATACATATTTACTTATATATAAAAAGTATAAATATTTATTTACAATAATTAAAATGTGATATTTACTTAATATTTCAAAATATGTGAAATTTACTAAAAATAAGTTTAAAAAATTACTATTTATTACAATTAAACTTGCAAAGAGATAAAGTAATTTTTGAATACAAGAGAATTATTGGTGTCTTGAAGTATTTTCCATAATGTAAACCAATTGTTAGGGTTTCAAATTACACAAAAATATGTTGGGGTATTTATAAAATAAGATACTATAGAAAAGGAATCTAAACCCCTCATCTCTTTTGGCCTGAGTTCACGGTTCGAATTCTAATATAATTAAAAAAAAATTAATTTGCCAATAATAAAAAAAAAACTACAAAATTAATAGTAGTTATATATTAATAATCACATTCATCATATTGCAAATTAATTAATAGTTGTAGAGGATAAGAATGATTAAGAGGATGATGTGGAATAATAGTCTTTCCATATATATATATATATATATATATATATATAATAAAAGCATAGCACACTACTAGCATTATAATAATATGTGTCTCCACTAAAAGCAATTGAAAAAAAAAATTCCAATACTAATCAAACACTTATGGATCTACTGATTATTACTTAATTATATTTAAGTAATGTGTACTCCATAAAGGCATGCTTTGGCAATTAGAAGACCTACTTATATTATTAATTTGGAATCATCTGTCAGCTATGGACACATGTGTATTAATTAACTAAAAAATTACGTTATAATGACAACTATTTAGATTCTTGAATTGTCTTCACCATCATAATTTATAAGTACAAAAACTAGCCCAAGAAACAAGAAGAAGAAGACCGTTTATGATCGGCTTTCTTTTTATATAAAAACAGAGAAAACCATATTGCTGTTATTGCAAGAGACGTTAACTATTTACCCATTTTGTTCTTTCTTTTCTTTTCTTTTGCTTTGAAGATATAGGTAATAATAATGGATATTATTAATGGTGAAGAAACTGAAAATTTCTGTAATGATAGTAAGTTGTTGCTGGATCCTCATGAAGCAAGTTCCTTTGATCTCATTCGTCTTCTGTTTTCTTCTGATATAAAGAGTAGAAAGTTCGTTGACTGCGCAATTGAGCAAAACCTCATAAAATTCAACCATCGATGGCTGATTTTCATTTCTGTTCTGGTTCAGAAACTCCTTCTTCAAGCCAAATATCCGTTGGCTCGAGCAGGTCATGCATTCGAGACATGGTTAAATCTTGTGACCATAAACGGTGGCGTTTCAGCTCTTTTCTTCAAATATCTCAAAGGTATTCTTATTATTCTTTATCTACTTCCTTCTGTATCCATTTCCATGCATGGCCATGTCAAAAAAATTGTTAAAAAAATGAAAAAGATTATGAAATATAGTTTTTAAATAAATTAATGATAAATGAATGCAGGAAATGTAGAGAGGCCAGATAGATCGTCGGCGAGATTCAGATCGGTGGTGGGAAATCTTGACTGGAGAGTAGAATTGGATGAGGGAATAAAACCAGGTGATACAAAATATAAACCGGCTCTGGCTTTGATGGCAGCTAAAATATCATACGAGAATGAACCCTTCATTAAATCAGTCGTCAAAGAAAAATGGAAGGTAATTTAAGTAGTCTATATTAAATTCAGTTATTGCAAATTGAAAATCTAATTAATTAAGTTAATCAATTGGGGTGGGGAATAATGTGTTTTTGTTGCAGATGCAATTCTTGGGTTTTTACAACTTTTGGAATGGTAAGAACTTAACAACCCAGAACCTCTCCATTTTCATGAATTTGTTCTACTTCTTTACTAGTAAAGTTTTTAACGTGTTAATGGTTGATATGCTTTTACTAATTATGCACTAAGCCTCCGCTAACTGTTACAATAACCCCTAAAAAGATAGAGAAAGAAAAGTCTAAAAGTCATGTTAAATAAGTCAATTTAGGCCAGTTTCAATTAAAAATTAAAATGAACAAAATAGCTCCACAGGAACTTCTTACCTACCCTATGCTTGATGTATTACACCAACCAAGCCAAATAGGAAAAATAATTAAACGCGAATATTTCTGAAAAGACATGAATAAGAAAAAGATTAAAAAATCTCAAAAACAATTAAAATATTTTGCATCTGATTTGTTTCGTGCAGGAAAATGCAACTCTTTATATTAGCTCAATTAACCTATTTGAATTAAAAAATAAAATAAAATGGTAAAAATCTTTTTCTTGCACGTTTTACCTACCAATTAATATTTCATACTTAGGGTTTTTCTATAAAATACATATTTCGTGTTCTTTGAAATTTCTCTGAAATTGATATTGTAATTTTTTCAACGTTAATTAATATTGTAATTGTTAAGCACGGCTAATCTACTAAATCAAATAACCTTATTAACTACTAATTTACTGTATTTAGTAAAACCAACTTAGTTAACCTACTAAATCACCTGGAGCAAAACACAATCGATGGCTTTAATTAAATTAACTATAAATTAATTAATCAAAGTCAACACTCAAAACATACAGTAACACGGAATTACAACCCGGTGATAATCAGAATGGAATTATTTTCAAATTTATGACGTGCCTTAATGCCTACGCCAGATCATTGAAGATATATAAAATTAGGGTACAATTTACAAATGATTGCTTCTGCAAAAAAAAAAAAAAATGGCACCTGCTGCCGGCCAAAGCAAATACAAAAATTTTTCCTTAATCACCAAGTCAAACCAGAATATTTTGAATTGACAAGTACATTAGTAGCGTGACAACGTTTTTTTTTTTTAATTTATAAGAGTAGACAATGGACAGAAAAAATTTTGCAACCAAAAAATGCGTATAATATAATGCAAGAGAAAGTGACATAGTGGTAATTGAACACATTATTATGATTAAACTAATTAAATTTAAAATTTTGAAAGTGAGAATTTTTATTTTTTTTTCTTGCATTATTCAATTTAATGAAACACCTATATGTGAGTTAATGTTATTATATGATAAAATAGCAGACATTATTCAAATAATCATCAACTTGACAAAAACAAAATGCTTCACAGAGTACCAGAAACTACACTCAACTCAAGCTTTCATGTTTCACGATACAAAAACAGACCCAAATCTAATAGTGGTGGCATTTAGGGGCACAGACCCATTTGATGCAGATGCATGGATCACAGACATTGATTTGTCTTGGTACGAGCTTCATGGAATTGGCAAGATCCACCGTGGATTTATGAAAGCCTTAGGCTTACAGAAAGATGGGTGGCCAAATCAAATTGCACAAAACGACCAAAACTTATTTGCCTACTACGAAATCAGACGGGTTTTAAAGGACATATTGAACAAGAACCAAAATGCTAAATTTATAGTAACAGGGCACAGCTTAGGAGGGGCTTTGGCAATATTGTTTGTGGCTGTGTTGGCCATGCAAAAAGAGGAGTTTTTGCTTGATAAAATGGAAGGAGTTTACACATTTGGGCAGCCTAGAGTTGGGGATAGGCAGTTTGGTAAATTTATGGAAGAAAAGTTGAAAGAATATGATGTGAGATATCTGAGGTATGTTTATTGCAATGATATGATGCCTAGATTGCCTTATGATGATTCTACTCTTTTGTATAAGCACTTTGGTCCTTGTCTCTACTACAACAGCTTATATGGAGGGAAGGTTAGTTCTGTCATTTTATCTTTTTATTTAAGTTTATTTATCTTCATTTCATTTTAATTATTGTTGATCATCCTCGAAGTTACAAACTCATGGAATGGGCATAATTGTGAATGATACAGGTTTTGGTAGAACAGCCCAACAAGAATTACTTCAACCTGTTATGGGCCATACCAAAGATGTTAAATGCTGTTTGGGAGCTGATTAGGGGTTTTATGATGCCTTGGATTTATGGTCGGAACTACAAAGAGGATTGGTTTATGACAATGTTTAGGATAATAGGATTGGTAATTCCTGGATTATCAGCTCATGCTCCTCAAGATTATGACAATTCTACCCGATTAGGATCTTTCCCTGAAGACCAGCTTCACCAGGACTAACACTGAAGACCCCGTATTAGCACACAGATTATTTATATATTACTCTGTAATTTGTTTTTACCAATTTTGCAATTTTTTTTAAAGGGAATATTAACTTGTAGAAAAGGTAAGTTCTAGCTTGCCATTGTTTCTTTTCATGTAACCCCATAAGGCAGGTTTATGGCATTTCAATTGCAAGACAAAATGTCATACATGACAAGATATTGTTGTGATTTACATGAATACATACACAAGTACAGAAATACAAGGATTTCAGTGAAATTTTTACGATATGCTGGTGTGATGCCAACCATGAATACTTATTATCTGAAATCTTAAATGGAATGCTTGAGCTTTGCTGCAGTACGAAACAGGGTCGACACCCGGGGAGTGTCTCGGATATTTATCTGATACTGTAGTCTGTACACTTGCTTCTGCTGCAGGTGTAATTCCCACTTCAACCTGACCAGAAACCTGATAAACCTTCACTCAGTTCTTTGATATATTATAAGCTTTGCTATTCTATGAGCAAATCCTCAAGTAAATATTTCATTGTCCATTAATGCAATAAAACCATAAATACAAGTGTCAACCGCATGTACATAGAATCGCCAAATGCATTCTTTATAAACAAGTAAATATTTAACTATTTGCTGCAACATGCATAGTACAGGTGCTTTATATTGAATTATTTGATTGTTTATGGAAATGAAGTTCAGTTATAGTTTTAATTCAAAACTTATTTCTCAACCTTTTGACTAGAGGTGAATAGTAATAGTATAGTAAAGCTATGAATGCACTGGCCGGTAAACTACTTTTTGCAATAATGGAAAAAGACCCAAAAACTTTTGAACAAGGATGATCGTATTCCAGGAAGTTACCAGGCATCCCATGTTGATTAAAGCACTGCAATTTGTGGTGAGATACAACACTAGAAAGCATGGCATGTGAAGCAACCACTCAAGGACCCCATCTGACGGGTTCTTCGGAATGATAAGGCCTTGTGAGAAGAAGTCCTAGAAACTTGGTGTGCCTGATTGGCTAATACCGAGCTTCTCATTTCTTGGGCTCTTTTCTGAGCTGATCTCAACTTGGTCATAATTTTATCCATGGATGATGATCGCTTCTTCTCAAGCTTCATCTGAAAAAGCAGTTTTAAGTCAGTGAGGCCATGGCATTCTCAAGCCTCAGCTTTTATCAATGTGAAGTCGCAAAAAAAAGGCAGCAGTAACAACATATCAGTTCAATTTGGCAATAATTAACCTTTCTAATTTTCATTTTTCATTTATATTTCATAAAAAAGAAAGAGATTATCAACTCAGAAAAGCCACCCCCAATATATATCCAGAAAACAACCATCCTACTTAAGACATACGAGCCCTGCAGTTGCACCATACTTTAGAACACTGTATTTTATTTTTTCCACATACAAAAAGGCTGGTAGTTTGGTGTCAAAATATTTACTTCTTTGTTTATCCTAACTTAAGGTATGTATAAATCTTGGTGAAGCTAACATATTAGGATAAAGGTAATGCTTAAAATTTTATGGGTACAGAGAAGCTTGAGTTTCTGACAAAGCAAAAGTTATATCATCAAGTGAAAATGTCCTATGAGTTATTCTGAACAGCAAGAAAAAGAACCTCAAGTTTCCTAATTGCTGCTTCTGCTTTTGCCTTCTGCAGATTCTCCCATGCAGTGATTTTGGCTTCCTCTCTTTTGGCCCTGGCAGAGAAACATAAAAGTAGTTAGCATCAATATGCAATCTTCTGGTAACGTTTTCTCATCCAAACATAAATATTTCTTTTGAGGTATCTTCAGTTCTTTTGAAACTCTTAATTATGCGGCTAGAATTTGGTAAAGCACTAAGCCGCATAACCAGTTTTAACTTGTAACTTCGTAGGATAAAGGGAGAAAGGAATCGAAAACTATTACTTCATCCCCCAATGATGTAGTCCAATTTGATTTTGACAAAGAAACTAGGAAACTTTTTCTAATGGAGTATTTTTTTTTTTTGTTAGTTTAATCTTTCATAAAGTAAGGTGTTGTTGGTACTACACTAATGTATGATGCACTCAAAATGTGCTCCTCTTGGTAGCTTAAAAGGAGCCAGGGTACTTTCTAATTGCAACTACATAACTCTGTACTAAAATAAGTACCCTTATTTTCCTTAATTAGTGATGTGACTACTCCCTCTATTGCCCAAAGGTAAATGTGTTGATAATAAAGCATAGGTAATGTATTTTAAAAAGAAAAAAAGGGGCCTATCAGGTGAAGGAAAGGGTAATAAGAATTAGAAGAAACAAAAGAAAAGAAATTTGTTTTGGCTTACATCCTGTGTGAATAAAAACCTGAGCATTATGCATCCAAGCAGACTACTATAAGGTTTGCTAAATCAGATTTTATATTCATAAAAATTACTGTCGTTTTTTATTCCGAACTTTCTTTTGTTGAACACAAATATTTACCAAGTATAATGTGTAACCCATACTGGACAATCTGTGGTGATAACTCCATAAGCAGAGGTTCCAGGATGAGCCTAGATTTGAATGTAACCAATTTCAACAATGTAAAATTTGAGGTTCATCTGTCATTCTAAGAGGAAATGAAGAATGATAGAATACTTACTTTGAAATGCTCTTTCCAACTTCTGAAACATCCCAATCTGAAGGGCGGGAATCGGCAGTTTTCTTTCTCCAATCATCCACAATTTCTGATTTCTTTCCCTGGTTGCGGGTTCTGTGTTTCTTAGACCACCTTGTGACAGTAACCCTTTCATCCACTTGTACATCCCTGACATCTGATTTTGAGGAATGGATGCTTTGCATTTCCACAATAGGTAGTGCAGAGGGAGTGGGGATAGGACTGGAAACAGATAAAGAAAGCCTTCTGCTTGGAGAAGAATGATTGCTACAATCAGGACTCATTTGGGTTGCCATATCCCTTCTTGAAACAGCAGATGATATATCTGTAGCTGCATCCTTCACACCAAGTTTCTCATCTGTATATTTGATTCGAAATTGGCAGGGTTATTAGAAAGGATTAACAGTTGGCAAAACAAAAACAAAACAACTTCCAACATAACATCAATTAGTGCAACAACGCAAGCAAAAAGAAATGCTTTCAGACGTTCACTTTCTCAGAACTTTTAGATTCATAAAGAAATTTCACAACCAATATCTATGGGAAGCACGGTTTATATGGTCATGGTATGTCAATCTAGTTCCCCATGCGTTCTAGAGCGTAGCTAAGAAAGACAATAGAAAGAAAGCTAAATAGCACTATTCATCAAACTTGCACAAGGCTGCCATCTTTGGGAGGATTCAAGGCAAATTTCCATAATAAGATGATATAATTAATTTACTAGAAACATCACCGACAACATGCATAAGAGACCAATTCAATCCTCTCAGAAAATAAAGGAAGAATGCACTTGAAATATATTTTAATAAAAGAAACTAGGTTGTCGAAGGAAGCAACAAGGCTGAAGGAGGTTGATTTTTACCCTGGGAAGGCAACGAGGAGGACTGCGCCAACGCCTCAGAACATCCGTGCACACTAACAGAACGGGCCATGCAAGGCTCTGTTCGCACAGGAAAGGCCACACCATTTCCATTAGACCGAATAGCCAAGCCATCTGGAGCAATAACACCAGCAGAAAAAGGAGAAGTTGCCATTAAGTGTCCCGCATGGGTGCCATCAAATACTGGCATGGCAGGCGAATACAACGAATAATAGGCAATCCCTGGAGGTCCAAGCGGTCCGCTTTTTGACTTTGGCTTCCGATGAGGAGCTTGATGCGAAGCTCTTATTGCTCCATCTCCGGAAACAGGACTAAATATCCACCTCTCAGCGTCTTCCCATTTCGACGGCAAAGTCCTCCCGTTATGGAAAGGTAACAAGGCAGAACTCGCATGGCGCCTATTACCATTAGTATGCAAAGGCACCCGCTCCGAGCTCCAACCCTTCTGCATTACAACACTAGCGTGGCGATAACTGGGCGTGCCAGGACTAGGAAACGTACCTGACCTCCGAGACGAAGTGGAGCTCTTTTTCATAGGACCCAATCGCGGGGAAGAGGCAGCAATAACATTGTTGAGATCCAGTGAAGCAGGTCTCCGTCTGTCCGGCTTCTTCGAAACAGCTTCAGATCTGGATCTCCGTTCCTGGCATTCTGTATTTTAGAAAACCAATTAAAGCTAGAATTTCCGTCTTCAGATTGTAGCTGAAACTCCAAGTCCAAATTTAATATCTCACTTTATTGTTATGTTACCTTTGAGAGCTATAGAGAACGAGTTTCTTGCTGAATCTGGGAGATGGCTATCGTCTTCTACTTCTATAGTAGCTTTGTTGTCTTCTTTTTGAACTGTAAAATGTAAGTGAATAGTGAGGGAATCAACAAATTTGAAATTTGTGAATCCTGACTTCGCTAGAGTTGTATTTTTCTCTTTCTGTTTTGAAGAAGTAAAAAGAAAATATTAAAATTCATAAAAATGTCACATTAGCTGTACCTTTCACTTTTTCACCTTTTCTGAAGAGACGAGAGTGAGTGTGCTTGGCATTGCTATATACAGTGATGAGTTTGTTTGGGTCTGGATCTCGATCTGGACCACTCGAAGTTTCGTGGAGGTCATTAACACCAATGCCACCGCCAGCAGCGGCTTCATGTCCTGCCAAATGCTGCATCACAAACCATTGGATTTTAGCGAACTTCAAGTCTTTGATTTTTCTCAAACTTTCAGATCATATAATGAATTGTAAATTGTAACTTCTAATTCATCATTCATAGAATCATTTTCAGTGCATTATCAAAACAAGTAGTCTATTTCCACGAAAACATATAGCTAAAAACCAATGGCCAGCTATCTGAGTGAAGTTCGACCCGCTCAAGAAGAAAGGACATGCAATATGAACTAATTACTCAAATCAAGCCAAAAAAAAATGATAAAAATTAAAATGTTCCAAAATCCTGCGGGATTACCAGAGAAATTTCAGAAGCGAAAGAGTCACGATCGTGAGCATCGGAAGCGAAGGAGCAACGGTCAACACTAGCAGAAGCAGAAGAGAAGAGACTAAAATTGGACTCGAGAGTGAAAATGACAGAGTCAGGGCTAGCATCGCGAGCTCTAAAGCCCGATCTCGTCGAGGTCAAGCTCTGATCCTGATACCCGAGCTCCGGCATTTTCGATTCTTCACATCCCCAAGTTAGGAAAAAAAAGGAGAAAAGGAATATACTAAGCTTTTGAAGAATCTGAATATGCTTGTGCTTCCATGGCAAGCCGCGTTATATGGCGGATGCTAAAAACTACTACTGCTACTAATTGATGTCATAATCAGTTTGTTTTTTCTGGTATGATTATATGTTTTTGAAAAATAAGAAAAAGACTGGCAAAAAAAAAATAAGAAAAAGACAAATAGTTTTCGGCTAATATTTGTAATTTTTAAGGAGGGTTAATAATAATGATGAAATAAATATTATTTTGTTTTGGTTAATCAAGTACTTGGGTTGGATCAAGAGTGGGAGTGGGGTTTGCTCCTTTTAATGTTTGGGTGGGGTTTGCTCCTTTGAATGTTTGGGCCTTGCCCTCCACTTTGAATTTGACTGGCTAGAAAATGACATTTGGGCCCTCATTTCGGTCGCTAGATCTCGCATGTCTTCTTCCAAACGAGGGGTTATTAATGACTTTCAGATCATTAAACCTTTTTTTATATATTTTGTTTTTTAGAAGGTGATACACCTGGCAGATAAATGATATCATTGTCCTGTTGCGACTTTTACCGTTAATTTTGACAAATCGGACTTTGCTGTTGCAGTAATGAAATGAAAGTTAAGACGTTTTCAGAAAATAATTTACTTTCCACTTGAAATAATTTTCGTCAGGGTTACAGGCTTACAGCAATTCGATTGGGATCCAGTTCCTTCTTACGTTACGGGTTATTTTTTTTTAGTGTTCTGTTTGGTAAAAAAAAAATGAAGAAAGTTAAATTTGGCCCTTATACTTGTATCCAATACTTATTTGCCCATATTTCACTTTTTTAGCAATGAGCTCCTGATCATAACAATCACTGTAAAAGTTATTAAAATACATTAATTAAATGTTTAGATGAAGGATATTTGAAAATAATGTGAAACTATTTTTCTTTTAAATATTGTAGATGCTCTGAAGATTGCAAAGTTCAACAACCAAAATTACCCGTTTCCCTTTCAAACCTTTATATTATTCTCACAGTGATAAGCGGTAAATCACCAAAATAAAGTAAAATTGCCTTTAGTTATAAATCACGTAAATTATAATAATCAATGCCGCAAATACAGTTTCTTAAAAAGCTTGTATTTCCAAAAGTAGGTATGGGTGGCAGTCCTAACGAACTTTTGACTATGATCTAATTAGTAATTACACACGAAACCCAAAGATTAGTAAAAAAAAAAGGGTAAGAGGGAAAGAAACATTTTACCAAACGCAGAATAAAGCAGTGCAGACCAAATCTATTTGTGTGTTCCCAGAAAAAGTGGCGCTTTGAGTGGTCAAACCTTTGATTAGTTGGGTCTTTCCCCTTCTCTTTGCCAAATCCGCCACCTCACCGGCATCATTTCTCGTGATTTTTAATTTACATGATTTTGTAGAAGAAGCCTCCTGCATGTGATCATCTCTGCTCCCTCAATTCCAAAAGATAAAATTTTCTTTCCAATTTTCCTATATCCTTTTGGATTTCTACATATTTTGATGAATCTTTTGGAAGACTTGTTCTATTTTTTCCATTTTGTTAGTTCAGTTTCTTTTGGAAAAGTCGTGAAGGTGGTTGTTTAATTATAACATAGAATTGCTCACACTATTATGATTTTCTAGCATAATTTCTAATACCTCTGTAATTTTTTATTTTTTCACATTCACTGTTTTGTCAATATCAATAAAATCAGTTTTTCACCAATACCAATATATAAATAATAATAAACAATTATTAACCCTTTAAAAAATTTATTTTTTCACCAATACCTATAATGTTTAAGATGATTTGTCTAAGACAATTGTGAAAGTATAAATCAATTGTTTGAAAGGACCGATATGTTACAAATCTGTATGAGGCAGTAATAATAAATAATTACAAATTTCACTATAAATAAAAATATAAAGAATTGAAAAACACATCCAAAAATGAAAATATAAAAAAATAAAAAATACGAAGGTAGTAAAAAATTAAGAAATACTAATTTGTGAAAGTATAGTGTTTTTCTTTATTATTATTATTATAGTTATCTATCCGGTTTGTCAAGAAACATTAATGGATATTGAAAATTTTATAGTGCCAGAATAATTTTTCAGTGGAGTCAAATTCATATAAAAAAATGTAAATGGTATTATTTAATAGTTAAAATAAGGTCAAATAACTCCATTTATTTGTAACATAATTGACTATCTTTTCTTTCTTGTAACATAATACAGTATGATATTTCATTTGATTATTTGAGAATTTTTGAAGGAAAAGATAATAAGTAGGGTCAAATAACCCCGTTCTTCATAACCTAGCACCTCTCCTAAATATAAGAGATTATTTTGTAAAAATTTGAAGGATCATGTAATTAAATTTACAGAAAAATGTCAAAAAATATCAAGTAAAATAAGTAAAATTTAACTATGGGTTTTCATAGTCACAAAACTAATCCCAATTTCAGTCGAATAAAAATTGGTAAAAGCAAATACAATAAGAATAGTGGTAGATGCACATGAGTATGTAAACTATGTTCCGCTCCAATTAAGTACTATTTCCGTTTTTGTCAATTTTTTATATTAAAATTAGCATAATAGTTTGGTGTTGATAGTTTGATGGGTTGGGTTAGGTAGATTAAAGTATGTTTAGATTAGTTATAAAGTATGATTACTGTACTTAAGTTATATATAAATAATACTTTAATCTACCTAACTCAACCCATCAAACTATCAACATCAAACTTGAATCTAATCATACTGATTTCAATATAAAGAATTGACAAAAACGAAAATAACATAACACACGGCTTATTTTGCTTAAAATGAAGAGTTAACATTATGATTATTTTTTTATTTTTGTGGGCAAATAAATGCAGGTGTCAGACGCGCGGTTAACACATTGACAGGCTGGAAAATTACCTGTCCAAATGGGATATACTACTCATTGTTGAGGTCCTAAAGCCTGATGCTGTAGTAATTAATAACGCCTGCAATTTATTAACAAAATATATATATGAAACAGGAAAACCTGATTATAATAATAATACTAACTCTGTTTTTTTCAATTTTTTTACGTTGCTTTTTACTTATATCAATAAAATTAACTTTTTATCAATACTAAAATAAAAATAATAATAAATAATTATTAATTTTCTAAAAAATTTATTTTTTCACCCATATCAATAAAAAATTACAAAACTTATTATAAACAGAAATGTAAAGAAATAAAAAACACACCCAAAAATAAAAACGTAAAAAAATGAAAAATACGGAGGTAGTAATAAGGATCAACCCATGATTCGTCTAACTAATGTGATTCGTTAGGAGAACTTTTCTTTTTTTTTTTTTTCTTCATAGTTAAAGGGGATGGAGAAGGCGGATATGCAGGGATTTAAAAGCTCTTAGTACTAGACTAAAAGTTAGGAGACCTATTATTTTCAGAATTTGATTCGTCCAATTATTTTATCCTCATATAAGTAAACTCCATCCAAGAAAGCCTGAAATTTTCATGTATTGAATTATGAAATGATGATGTATTTAAGTGTGATTTAGTTAATCTCTCTTTGTCATCAACAACTACCGTATCAATAGAATTAATTTATCATCAACTATGAAATTTGATTTTATCAAATGCTAAGCTGATTAAAGGATCAGTTTTCAACCATAATAACGCCAACGACAAATTCCAGCTATCAAAGATGAAGATTTCATCATATCCCTATAAAGGGTATTTACAGTCCCAACCACTTTTATGACTTGCAAGTTGATTCATTTTCTGCAACACAATATATATAGTATATAAGAGCATCTCTAATATTGACATGAATTGCATCTAATGTGTTGGTTAAAATAGGAAATGTAAACGATTACATAACTGAATGTTTATTTATAGATGTTTATTTTAGAAATTTTCTCACTAATGCAACATTTTTTATTACCTATTATTTCTCCTTTTTTCGGGCCCATAATTTAATTTTTAACCAATTATATAATAGCATTAATGTAGACATATTGTAAGAGGTCCTCCAGAAATAAAATGTCACCTAGACAATGTCTACTGACATGTAGACAGTTAAATATATATTTGCATTGGAGAAGAATTTTTAAGGACTCTTTCTATTTTTCTGCCGTAGCAATCAATTTGGAACAATTCACTCTTGCATTGAAGATACTCTAAGGTTGGCAGAGAAGTGGTCCTCCAGTTTAGAAACTGAAGCCAATTACCTCTTCATCAATGGAGGACGTTAGTTTTCCAACAAACACATTCTCTCTAGTCTCTGCTATTTTTTTTATTTTTCTCAAGACTCTAGTCTTTGCTATATTCCTTACAGCATTTCCAATCCTAATGTGGATTGGAGCTGAAGTGTAAGAGTAAATAGAAAGTGTCAATTGTGTTGTGGAAAAGCTTTTACTACTAGACATTTAAACTACCCAACATTTTTCCAACGCTTCAATTCTACATTAAGTTATTTGTGATTTCGTGTATTACTTTTAAAAATTAAAATTATGAAACAAATAAATAATTGAAACGAAATAACAACCACGGTTGAAACATAAAATTAACAGCAAACGTAAAAGGCTTCAAACCTCAAATCGAAAGAAACATAGTAGGAAAATTTGTAGTTCATATATAAGGTATGATTTTTCATCTTTTTCATAGATTCTACTCCTACTCTTTGATTTTTCTATACAATAAGAACAAGATTCTTTGTAATTGAAATTTTGGAACTGGGTAAATGATAAATTGTGATTGCAAGTTATTGGTCTAGTTTCCATTAAAGTATCTTTGTTTTACCACTTTTTCTCTCTATGGACCGCATAGGTTCTCAGAAGCTAATTTACGGTTGGCATCTTCCTTAGTTGTAGTTTAGGCGATAAGCTAAGCTAGACAAACTTTATAATTTATAATCATTATTAGAGAGCAATTTTTAATTTTCCTTTCAATTTTGCTAATGTATCATGATTACAAGAGTATTTCAATATTTACCATTAGAAAATTCCATTGGTAGTTTAACTAACTATTTTAATAACTGCATGTCAAACCCAACAGCTAACCTTTTCTTTTTGAATTGCTTGTACACCGTACAATAATGCTGACATCAGCCGTTACAACATACAAATCTTATCCTTTTTTTTTTTAACAAACATACAAATCTTATCACCCGGTAGTAAATTGGTTTCTAAATTTACTTTTAACATTCATTACTTCAAAATTTTCAAGTAAAATAATTGATACAGGTCATCCAAAGGAACACATTGCCACTTGGTGAATCAATAGCACGGTACAGGACAGGAGCTCATTAAGACAATTCGTCGACTTGTCTTGTGTAGCTGAAATAAGCAGTTATTGCCTTCAATTTGCCATTCAAAAAGTTCTTCTCAACCTGGGACCATGATAACAAGTATAAAATTACTACAGTATAATTTAGTTACAGTCCGGATCAATATTAAATATTTATGGAATTCAACAAAAGTAAAGCAAATCACAAACAGAAGGCCCGGGCTACATTTTTATGCATTGGTGTAGCCTCGTTCATGATTTGACGTGAATACAAGCCGCTCAATAGCAAGCGAATCCTTCCAAGATCGTGGAAAGACTAGGTGAAAAAATTAAAACAGGTAAAACCAGTCCCCAAAAATGTGCACATGATATCGTGATTATATCAAGTTGACTCTTCAAAACAAGTGCCACTAAAAGAGTAAAACACAAACAAAGCCTCCACTAAAGACACTGGTCTCTTTTCATCAATATCATGTTAATGAATAGTAATCACGTGAAACATACAAATAAAAAAGTGAAATGTGTACCCCTCACCATTTACTAACAATTAAGCTATAATAATTACAACATCTGCCAAATCCTAAAAGAGGATCCATCGATATCACTTCAAGTGATGCGATGGTCAAAGTATCCCAGACAAATATGCCTGAAGCTAAGGAGTCAGGGGGAGAGTAAGGTTGCATTGCATTCTAATGAGAGCAATAGTAATGTCCAGCTATCTAACAGAATAACATGCGCTGAATCAACCTAATTCAAAAGTTACCTCTAAATAGCACGGATGATCAGAAGATAGTGACAACTCTGCCAATTGGTTGAGATCAACATTTCTAGGTAGAAACATCACAATTTTGTGGGCAATTTTCTTTGCAGTGTTAAAGAGGAAATATCTGCACTTGTAGAAGTAGAAGTAGAAGCATAGGGTCAATAAAATGAGAAAGGTAACCAAAAATACAAAGAATAAAGGTTTCAGTCCCCTTTTACTTCTGAAAAATAAAGAATGCATACCCGTCATGTGGTTTAAGCATTGTCATGTTGTATGTTTTTGCTTTCGAATAATCAGGTCCCCCCCAAGGAGGTGACAGGAAGATCGTGTCTGCCTGAACAGAAGAAATAAAGATCATGATATGAGAATGTGTCAGAGCCGAGATAAGAGAACATAAAAAACAAGAGCAAAGTCACTTGATGCCCTGCGGAGCAAAGTCTGAACTTAAGTTTTGAATCAATGCTATATAAACTTGAAAACAAACAAAATACTCCCAAGACAACAATGAAAACAAAATGGTAAAGGTCTGGAAATTAAAAGATAACAGCAATTCAAAGTTGGAAACATGAAAGAGAGCAGAAAGACACAAATCAAAACATTTTTTAGCCCATAGTTAACAAGTTGCAAAATGGAACTTGTTATCATGCAACATCTCAGGATTTAAAACCTTCAGCTTTGGTGCCAAAACGAAGAAGTTCCCCTTGATAAAATCTATTTGATCCTCTACTCCATAGATGGTAGCATTATGACACGCATAATCAATTTTCTTTGGATCAACATCAATTGCAATAACATGTTTGCACCTGAAATTTATAATAATATGAAAATCAAGCAGTTACATACCAAAATGAGATATTAAATTTTATGTCAAAATCATGCATATTAATAATACAAGTGAAGTAATCCAGCTTCACGCTGTACCACATAAAATAAACATTATCCAAGAAAAAGCAGATAGAATCTTTTTGGCATGTTAATTTTATTCAAGACAAGCTAAAATATTAGATAACCAAAATAAAATGTTTGGCCAAAAAAACGATGAATGTATCAACTAAGAACTCTCAATGAATACAAACTAACATGAAGAAAATAAATCTTGTGCGTAATATCTAGACAGATATCATGCGTGTATTTGTTTCTCACTTCTCAGGATGTGTATAGTTTTTTCGCAAGGTTTCAATTATAATAAGGGCCATATAAAACCGTCAGGCCTGTGCTTATGCAAGAGAAATTTCAACAGGAAAGAAAAAAAAAAGAAATAATACATGATGATACTCACGTTTGTGCGAATTGGATGGCATTTCCACCAACTCCTGTAAAACAATCAATTATAATATCACCAGCACAACGCAATGCATGATGCCTTGCAATCGGCTCGGGAGTTACAGAAAACCATCCTTCCTCGTCCATTTTTATACCACTATCAAATCTGGAGAACAATAGGTACCTCTGACACCAGTATTTGCCAACGTTCACCAATAACTGTTCAGAAATACTTCGGTATTGGAGCTCTGCGAAATAGAAATGTTCATGGTAAAGGAATCAGTTATGACAATTCAATGGTACCAAGAAAATAGAAATTCAATAAGCAGCAGTTAATTGCTAGTACCAAATGGAACCAAAAGTACCAGTAGAATTCAAGAAATTCCTCAACATCATTTGCAATTCTCTACTAACTGCCAGTTGGCAAATCTACTAGCAGAAGTTAATAAAATCACAGGTAACTTATTCCATCCACCAAATTTCAGTCACACTGGCAAGTAAATTAAGCATTACAATCTTCAAATATTGCATATGCACCTGGCACATGTTCAGCCAAAACTCAAATTCATGAGTTTGTATATAAGCAGTCAACAGAAAGATAATCATTTACTATAACCACAATATTTGGAGTTCATACATTATCAATCAAGATAAAAGATAGCCATTTAATATGAACACAATGTCCCAAGAAGACAAGAAAAGTCAAATGCTTATAAGATTACAAAAGGAAAGGCGGAACAAAGGTTGATTTTTTTTTTTTTTCAATTACTCAAGATGGAGGCGAAAAGCAGGAAAACCAACTAAATAAGTCTAAATACCATACATTCTCATTTCTTAGTCAGTTTATTACAGCAAATAAAAATTATAGAATGCAAAGCAAAAACAGAAGATAAAACTAGGAATACTGAACACAGATTCAATATGGTAAAAAACCAAACAGAAAAAGAATAACCTTCACAAGAATGGAATGATCTCCTATTTGATCGCACTTTCCTTGCTTTCTTTTTCTGTTTTTTCTTGCCAAATTCAACATGATCTGACTGGGTCTCTAGATCAGCAATCTGGACTTGCTTGTTGCCATCCCCAATATCTTTCTCAGTAGTTTCCGTAGTCATGCTGCAAGCAGAGCTAAACATCAACCTTCCATGTGGACAAAAAGCTGGTGGCAAGCAATGACATAAACATGTATTCTCAAAATTAGAAAATTTACATCATCTTCACAGTTTATATAACATCAAGTTTCTACGCATGCACAGAGAATTCATTTACTAGTTCCATCTTGGATATTTGAGCCACAAAATACTACTGGCAGCTCTCAAAACTGACATGCCACAGTTTATTTTCCCAAAGAAAACATACATTGCATACATGTCAATAAGAATGACAACAAAAACCACAATTAAAGCAAGGGCAGAATACCTTCCTATATGTTCATGCACATCCAGTGATAAGCATGGCGTAATTTCACCATCACCACTTGCACTGATCCCAAGAAGTTCATCTTGAAGATCACAACAATTTTTTTCAGTTTGTTTAGTCATTCCAAGCAATGAGATGTCAGCAGTGACTTCCAACCCCATAGAAACCTCATCACATGGCTGATCTACCAGCATAGCATCTTGTGACAGTTCTTCCAATGATTGGAAAGTGGATGGCAAAGCACAAGAAACAGAATTACTATTGTCATTTTCAGTTAGTTCAGCAACCACTTCATTCTGTCCATCATCATCAAAGGCCAGATGTTCCAAACCAGGAGGCAAATCCCAGGTGGAAGTACCAGTTTTGATGTTATAGAAGTAATTTCTCATGGAGAAAGTATCCCAATACACCCTCCAATCTCCAGGATCATCATTGTTGCCATGAGTGCCCTCTCCATATTGTCCTAGCATCTCTGACTTATGAGATAACAAAGCACTTTCCGAAACCCCTGGCTGCTCAGTATTGCTATCAATACAAAACTCCCTGGCTTTTTCAGGATCAGAAGCAACAGAGCAATCTTCCTGGCCATCATAATCCATCAAGCTTCTACCAAGTTCTTCCTTATCATGACCAAGACTTACATCTGTCAAGCAGCATGGTGGTGAAGATGCAGCATCTAAATTTCCTGAACACATTCCTTTATTGCTTTCATCAGTCAGAAATAGATCATCCATTGTTACAATCTCATTTTCCTTGTCATTTTTCGATGGATCTACAGAGGTTCCATCAGAAACAGCATCATATATAATATTAGTGCAACTTCCAAGATCTTCACCAGCAGGGCACCGAGAATTACTGATATCAACTGCAACATCATAATAATATGACTCACTTTGGCCCAGCATTGACATGAAAGATAAATTATTGCTTGTGTTATCATGCAAAATAGTAGGAGATATGATGTCCACCTCACTCACTCTGTTATGTAGCTCTTTATCCGTAGCTTCTTTATGACCATGAGAAGACTTCAAACAAGTGTCTTTCCTTTTGCTTTTGCTCATTTTATTCCTAGTCTGCCAGATTCTTGACATTATCAGTGCACAAAGCTCAGAAGTGCATTAAAAAGGAATAATAATAATAATATACGATAATTGTAATAAGTGATCCAGGATAGCACACACTATTCATTTCATTGTCCTCACATTGAAATCAACAGTGATTTGCTACCGGTACTTGAATGCATTAAAGTAGCTGGTAATAGATTTTTCATCATTCAACTACATGCCTTCACTCTTTTTTCAAAAAAACTAACATATTTGAATGCCATGAAGAAATATATTTCAAAATTTCCTATTGGATTAGGATGGCCAAAAGTTCACCCCAATGGGGATTCCAATCAAAGGCTATAAAACTAGAGGCTAAATTTCAATACAACAGCTATCCTTCTAATAAAGATATTTGGCTTTGAGCTTTATTTGTTAATATAATCATACCAGGATGTAATACATAGGCATGTTGTATACACCGTCTAAAGAAATAAGAGGGTAATGCACGTGAGCGGCACTGGGAGCAGCATGCATTGGTTAGAGAGAGAACTCAATTGAAACATATATGGCGATGACACCACAAAGAACACACTTAAACGTGCACCATTCATGTTCATTGTGACTCTTTTGGATGATAACTTCAAGTTATTTCATGTAAACATATAATTCCACAGAATGCCTTTTCCTTTCGTGACGTTGAAAATGAAAAAGAAAATACAGAAAAGCATTGAACAAAATAACACGCATAATTATCAGCATCAAGTGAGCTAAAAGATAGTTGGTGTGAAATTACCTCCTTACTGGACTGAAAGGAAAGAGGAAGCCCTAAGGCATCCATCTGTTTTGCCAGTTCTACATCCTCTGGAGCTTCACTAATATCTGAAAAAATAAGAGAAACTTAGAAGAAATAACAAAAATTCGGTAGTAAGTAGAAAAGAAATACAGATAATAAAAGAAGAAGAATAGCAGGAAATTAAACACCAACCGCTAGATGAGGTAGGGAAGTTCAAACTACTATCTTCAGAACCATTACAAGATTTCTGCATTCGAAGCCAAAATCAGATAAAAATACTTGATAAATAACACCATCTCCAGCACACGTAAATAAACAAGGTGTGTATGAACTTGAAACCACAAAACTTACGTTGGTGGACTCGGGAACCAGACAAACTTCTCGCGTTTCCGTCGAACCATCTTCCCTGTTATGGTGAAATAAACATAGAAACACATATATAAGCACATAAAAATAAAAATCTAAACTTTATATGAATGATTGTGAACATGTGAAGGAGAAAGCACCATATGTAAACTTCTGTGAGTCTGAAGAGAGAACCGAGTGCTCTAATAGCGGAGCCTTCAGTTTCCATCACCAAAGCTTTGGTGCCCAGTTTATGCAGAGAGTCGAGGCTCCACTTGTTCCAGCCAAGAAAGGCTCAGAGCGACTCCACCTCAGTCCCGATTGATTGAGACTTCAGAGTTCAGCCACCGGAGATTGCTAAAACGCGCTCTGCACTTTATAACACCACGTGCACTACCAGTAGACCAAACGACACATTCCGTATTTGACTCCGCTAATTAAAAATGAAAAGGAAAACCTAAACAGAAACGACAGCGTTTCTTTCAACTTTCAATCGGAACCAAAAGGCCCCTCTTTTTCCAGAGCGCTGTTTGTTAATACTACATTACAGTCACAGAGCAACTAGCTTGAGCAACAAACCGAGACGAGAAGATGGAGGACGGAGAGATAGTGGAGGGAGTAGCAATGGAAGAGGACTCTCAATTAACGCAACAGAAGAATGGCAAGTCTCCCTACGAAATGCTTCGAGAAAGCAAAGCCTCTGTGGAGGAGATCGTGGCTCAGATTCTCTCCATAAAGAAGGAAAACAAGCCTAAATCGCAGCTCCGCGAACTCGTCACCCAAATGTTTCTCAACTTCGTCACTCTCCGTCAGGTATCTAGTCTTTCGTCACCAATTTGGTCATTTTCTTTTTTTCTTTGAACATTTTTTTTCTTCATCTAGGGTTTTATTTGCTGCTGCTTTGTTTAGGCAAACCGTTCGATTTTACTGGAAGAGGACAAAGTCAAGGCGGAGACAGAACGCGCAAAGGCGCCAGTGGATTTTACGACTTTGCAGCTTCATAATTTGATGTATGAGAAGAGTCACTATGTTAAAGCCATAAAAGCTTGCAAGGACTTCAAATCTAAATATCCTGATATTGAGCTTGTTCCTGAAGAAGAGTTTTTCCGTGATGCTCCTGAAAATATTAAAGGCCCTGTTTTGTCTGATGATACTTCACATAATTTGATGCTTAAGAGGCTTAATTATGAGCTGCACCAGGTATTGCTCAAACGCTTTAAGTCCTTATTTTCTCTCTCTGTTTGTGATAGTGATTGCAACATTTATTGTGATTTTCAATGGTATAACCAAAATTTAGTTTCCATTCTATCAGCTACAATGAATTAAACATTGTGGAACAGATTAATATAAAGTGTCTATGGTTTTTGTTGAATTATTGGTTTATGAAAAAATAAAAGTTTATTAGACAAGAATTAGGCTTAAAAAGGAAATTATTTTGAGAATGCAGGACATGTATTATGTGCTTCGTGAATACATGAGAAGAAGGCACCAGGGTACTAGAAAAGTTTTGGCTTCTTCAGTTGTTTCGTTCGACATAGATTTAATTATCAGCGGATTGAACGTTATTGTTGCTTTTGAAGTATCTGCTCTTAAATTTGACAGAAGATTAAAACTGAAATCAATATGATCTTCTCCTTTCATTCTCCATTGTGAGTAAAGATGCTAAATATGTTTATTCTTCCAGCGCAAGGAACTGTGCAAACTTCATGAGAAACTGGAACAACGTAAGAAAAGTCTGTTGGAGACCATTGCTAACCGAAAGAAGTTCTTATCAAGTCTTCCATCGCACCTTAAGTCACTTAAGAAAGCATCCTTGCCTGTGCAGAACCAATTAGGGGTTCTGCATACAAAGAAATTAAAGCAGCAGCACTCAGCAGAGTTACTTCCTCCTCCTCTTTATGTGATTTACTCACAGTTCCAAGCACAAAAGGAAGCCTTTGGAGAACATATCGATATGGAGATATTGGGAAGTCTAAAAGAGGCTCAAGCTTTTGCCCGCCAGCAAGCCAATAAGGATACTGGTAATTGATCATTAAACCTTATTCTTTGGTTGCCATATCTATAAAAGTTGTAATTAATCTTGTAGCTTTGTGTAGAACATTATATTTGATATTCAAGGAAATGCATTTATTTTATCAGAAAATTGACTTTTACCATATTTACATGCCCCCAAACCCATAACAGACATACAAGTAAAAAAAATATGCATCTAAATAAAGATGTCATGTTGTTGAAATGGACCAGGCATGTCTACAAATGTAGAGAGCTCCAGGTTGGAGGATGATGCTCCTGATGAGGATGATGATGGTCAGAGAAGAAGAAAACGGCCAAGGAAAGTTCCAAGCAAGGAGAACCTTGAACATGCTGGAGTATATCAACTTCATCCACTTAAGGTCATACTCCATATATACGATGATGAGATTCCAGATCCAAAGTCTGCAAAACTTATCAGTCTGAAGTTTGAATACTTGCCCAAGTTGAATGTTGTCTGTGCGGGGGTAGAGGGATCTCATGAAAGACCTGAGAATAACATCTTATGCAACTTGTTTCCTGATGACACTGGTGTAGAGCTTCCTCACCAGGTATTGGTTATTCTTTAAACTATGATTGACCTGTACCCCTTCCTACCATTCTCATATCCTTTTCTTTTCTTTTTGTCATGATGCAGTCAGCCAAGCTCTTTGTTGGAGATGCACCTGCATTTGATGAGGCTAGGACTTCACGCCCATTTAAGTGGGCCCAGCATTTGGCTGGGATTGATTTCTTGCCAGAGATTGCACCATTACTTAACCATGAAAACACTAATGGTGAATCAGTGAAAAGTGATGCTGTTGTATCAGGCTTGTCACTATACCGTCAACAGAATCGAGCGCAAACTGTTGTGCAGAGGATCCGTTCAAGAAAAAGGGCTCAGCTGACTCTTGTGTGAGTCATTTCTGTATTTTTGGAGTCATGGGTTATTAGCAGAGACCAGTCAATCTAATAGGGGATGGATACTACAGTTGTCACAATCTGAATATTAGCTTCTATAGCTTTGTTTTCTCTGCTATCAGCAATTGGCATCTTTTAGATTTACATAAAGTAGCTGATGTTAATGAATTTTTTGAAGTTACAAATTAAAATCTTCCCTGCTTTCTTTTGACATGTTTTTGTTGCTTCCTACTTCAGGATCTCTTCGTGATGTTAATTCTGGGAGCTTCTTTATGGTTATGTTTGTTGTTGTGGAAATGAATGCTTTATGTTGAAAATTTGGAATTCTTTCTACAGGGAACAGCTTGATTCACTTATGAAGCTTAAATGGCCTTCTGTGGGTTGTGAAAGTGTTCCATGGGCTTTACACACTCCCTTATGTCATTTTAATGGTTGTTCTCCTGCTGGACCTCAACCTATTCAGACTTCACAAGCACCTGTTGTTGACACAGAACAAGTTCAGGAACCCATGGATGTAGACGTGGACAGAAGATCTGGTACTGGAAAAGAAGAATCAGAGAGTGCCAGAGAAGATGGGGAACTCCCGTCTTTGGTTGCTTCTAGTGTGAATGATACTAAGGTTACTCCTTCAAAAATATCAAATCTTGAGCATACCAGGCATCTGGCTTTTATTTCAAAGAGCATTATATCACCTATTAGTAAGGGAAAATCACCAAGTTTCAAGAAATTTGATGAGGATTCAGATATTTTGCTGGATACTGATAGTGATAAGGATGAGCTTACGGTTCTTGATCAAGAGATAGAAAAAGAAGCTAGCCTTAGGGTGGCTGAAAATCTGTGGGTGGATTATGGTGTTAAAGAATACTTTCTTGTATTAACAAGAAAGATGGATGCTGAGAGGAATATTAACTTAGAAGCAAAGGTATCTTTAACTTTGCTGTTTTCTTTGTGCATCATTATTTGATCAACTTTTTCAGGAGTGTTAATTTTCATTCTTGCAGGTGAAAATCAGTATGGAGTATCCTCTTAGGCCTCCACTTTTCACATTGAGTCTTTCCTCTTCTGGAGAAAACCATGAAGAGGGCAATGGCTCTGAATGGTGTAATGAACTCCGTGCGATGGAAGCAGAGGTAAGTAATTGATGTCCTAGGATATCTTTACAGGGTTTGACTGGTTAACTATATTCTTAATGACAGATGTTATTTAATTTGCACTAGCACGTTGCTTATGAGAATGCGAGGGTAATAATGATTCCCTCTTGTGAGATCTGAAATATTGGATTTCAGTTCACTCTGAGAAGGAAATCACATACTACCTCCATCCTAAGGAAAAGTGTTACATTGTATTATTGTTTTTCATCCCCCAGAGAGTGTCGTGTTATTAGTAAGAAATATAATTTTGCTAATTTTACCTTTCATACCAATAAATATAAATTTACTACTACCATTAATTGAGACTGTTACAGTAAATAATTATCCAATTTAGACACATCAAGATACTTTCTTTAGTTTACCCACAAGGACAATGTGACAGTATTTTTGGGACAAAGGTAGTAGTTGAAAACTTCTACTATCCATTTTAGATTAATACACTTGCAATGAAATTAAAATTTTATCATTTTCTCTGAGTCCTTGCAAACCAAATGAGTCTTGTAACTGGAAGTGGATTTATTGAGCTGTAATTGTCTTCATATTTTCAAGATTCTCAAGGTCAGTAGAGCACATTTAGAGAATCAAACATGTGATGTAGTCATAAAATATGGTGGCTTTGAACTCTGTTAAAAAGTTTGACGATCTGTTCTCTTTTTATTTTTTTTAAAAGAGTTTGATGATCTGTCTTGTGATTGCATTGCCTTGATCGCCACATGTAACTTACCCCGTTTCTTCCTGTACTTATAGGTCAACCTTTATATGCTTAGAATACTGCCGTTAGATCAAGAAAATTATATCTTATCTCATCAAGTGCGATATCTTGCAATGTTGTTTGACTATTTTGTGGATGAGGCATCTCCGAGTGAAAAAAAGAGTACTTCTTTGGTTGATGTTGGTTTGTGTAAGCCTGTTAGTGGTAAGCTTCTTGCTAGATCGTTTAGAGGAAGGGATCGGAGGAAGATGATATCGTGGAAGGACACGGAATGCACTTCTGGTTATCCATACTAAGTTCCTAACAAATAGATACTTGGGTTAACTTGGCAGTAGCACACTAGCATCTATTTCTGCTACATGTTCGATGGGATCTGAAAAACGTTAAAAAGAAAAGGTACATCTTTGGTACGGGAATAATTTATATACATTGCTTTTGTAGAGAATTTATCCTTTGTACTTGAATTGTTGTATCAATGAATTTTGAAGTTGAGGTTTGTCAATGTAAATTTGTAATATTCCACTGTGGTGGAGGATTTTGAGATGCAGACGTGTGGACTCAAATATGGGGTAAATTTCATTGACGGTAATAACCTTTGAGGGTACTGTCAATCCGGTGCTCAAACTTTTAAGTATGTTATTTCAGAACTTTAATTCTAGTTAAATGGAGGGGGCTTGAGACCAGATCGAGTCTTTAGAGAAACTGGAAAAATGACATGGCATCTTATGTGTATAATTTTCTCTTAGCCTTTGCACGTAAGATGCTACATAATATTTGACGCGTGGAATTTCATTGGTGGTAAAATTTAAAATGTTGCTCTATTTTCCTCTCCAGTTTTCAACGAAACTAAAATCCATAATGCTTTACCCTTTTCTTAATCTCAAGCCGTTGTAATCAGTGTTGTTGAACCCGGCCTGGCCCAGGTGGACCGCAACCCAGAGGCTAACCCGGGTGGGTTTCTTAAATGACCCAGAAAGGTGAAAACCAGGGTTGATCCGGATTACAATGGGTCATTTGGGTTAGCACTTACCAAAATTCTGTCATTTTTATTTCTTTTGGCTATTTTCATCTTAGCCAGCATTCTTCGGTTCTTCTTCATTGCGCAACCAAAAATATTCATCTTTAGCCACAGGCCATTTCTATTTTCTGTTGTCAGCCTAACTTGTTGCATCCACAATGTTTGCATAAAGTTAATGAAGATGGTGTTTTATTTATTCTTTAACCAAAAAAAAGGAGAAATAAAATATCATTAAGGAACCGTGGTGTTGGTTGGGAATGGAAATTGTGCCGTTTTCCATTTTTTTATAGAAGAAGAGTGCGTTTTCAAGGCCATTTACATATATTTTCTTTAATTCTTAATAATTATTTTTCACTTTATATTGGACTTATCCATTTGAATATATGGGTCTAGATAGGCTACAAATAAAAATACAAAATTTTTCAATCCTATGTAAATATACAGAGATTTATCTATTTTTAAAATGACAAGAAATAAGAAAATGAAGAAATCGGTTCGCCCCAGTTGTCCTGATCCACCCCTTCACCCCTGGAGTCTGCAGGGTCAGTAACTGGATCGGGTCAGATAACATTTGGTTGTAATATTTGCGAAGATTTCGGAAGCTTCATTTTAAGTGGAGACGGTGAAACTGAGAATGAGGTAAGAATAATCTGATTTAAGATGGAGCAATTTCACTTGAAGAATCTAATGAAGATCGCAACACTAGTGGATATAAGATGGTGGTTTTGACGATTTGAAACTCCAGCACTGGCGATGGTTTTAATTACTAGTTGAGTCGACTCTCTTTAGGAGCAGCAGTCCAACAAATGAGCAGGGCGGACACATCAACTTTTCAGAATTTTTTTTTTTAAATAAATATATTTATCTCAGTTTAATATATCTCAAATAAAGATATATTAAAAAAAATATAAATATTAATATTTTTTAAAAATAAATATAATATAAAACTAAAAAAAATATCCCTGATTAAATTTTGTTTTCAAATACCCATACTCAAAAAATAGAAATTTCACTGCAACTAAATTTAGAAATAAGGAGTAACATTGAAAATAAACTTATTAACTAAAAATTTGTATGTTACAATCCCGAGTTAGTTATAAACTACTCATATGAAACTTTTATGTTAACTAAGTTGGATCAGAAGTTCATTGTCAAAAAAAGTTTGGACCAGATCCAGTCAACAGAAAAATTGCACCCATGGTGGATGAATAAAGTTTGGAATTTGTATTCTCACGCTTGAAGTTGATGAAACATCAAGAGGCCTTAAAAAAAGTAAAATATCCAATTTTAGCTAACAATGGCGGGGGAATGTGGTCTGGAAATGCTTTCAAACATATATCAGTTACAAATGATGACAAATTGCATTTTGCATCCCCTTTCAGACTGCTATACCTAATCAAAAGTTTCAAAATACAAGCAAATAGACAGCGATATTTATATATGTATATATAGAATAATTAATTAATCTACAAGAACAGTAAAATTCTCATCTCCTCCACTGTAAACTTACATCCACAAAAATAGATGCTTCTCGAAAATGTACAGTAGCGACCTACTAAAACATAAAATTCTTCTGTATAATCACAACCCATTTCTGCAATTTACCATGGACCTGTCTGAGTCCTCCTTAAGCATCGTTTCTTTCCTCCTTGCTGCTGATTCATTATCTCCAACACCTGTAATCATCTCAAATAAATCAAATTCCATCTGTATGAAACATTACTGTAGCTTATATTGTATACTGCAAGAATATTGGTCTCTAATAACCCTGAAATCCTTCTGCTAAATTTCCATAGTCTAGATCTTTATCTTATTGACGAGTCAAAATACCAAAAGGTAAATTAAAAACGGTTGTTAAAGTTAACAATGAGATATTTGTTTTGGCACATTCTCAAAATTGTTAGTTCTGTTGGTTGGGTTGGAAAGAACTGATTTTGGGAACAATGATGACACAAAAAGAAAGGAAGAAAGAATCATACCTGATTTTTCTGCATCTCCATAATTTCAGACTGCAGCAACCAATCAACATCATTGATGGTTAGTAAAAGAACTGAATTTTTATTTTAGAAAAGCACCGCATTTATACACGTGCTCAAACCAATAATCGAACTAGTTTACCTGTTTCTTTAGCAGTTGTTCATTCTCCTCTTTAAGCTTTTGAACTTCAGTTTCCAACTCCATTGTATACGCCTGAAAACCATCACAAAAATAAAATTAGGGAAGAGAAAATCTTAATCACGCTTTGAGATGCTATCTCACAGCTATTTTAGTTTTCAAGTCAAGACAAATCAAATGTGCAATCCATCAATATGATAAATTTAAGCATGTTTTGATTGATATTGAGCCAAATTTAGTTCCAGTTTCATTTTAGGATCCTTAAAACAAAATGCTCCATTACCTTGTGACAATCTGGATGACTATAACTTGTCATGACCTTGACTTCTCAAAATCTTTCATCTCTTCTCATGTCAGATTGCCATGACAATACCATTCTGCCGCATGATCTTTCATGAAGTTTTGGCATGCAGCATGGCAATAGATGACAAAAGTACACAGTTAATTACTCATTTTGGTACAATCAGAAAAATGTCTTATTCTTTCTATTTTCCCACTAGATCCAGCATTACAATGATACCACAGGACTCTTTAAATAGTACTGATCTCGTGCATAATTTTGATTTGTTCATTTTGAGCGTCTATCAACTTTCAACTAGAATTAGGAGCAGACGTACTCTTGTACACGTTAAAGCATATTCATATCTGGAATCACATAAAAAGTAGCAATATCAGAAGAAAAATGTTCACCTGCTTTCGAGCCCGTGATCTTGCAGCCGATTCTCTGTTCTTAATCATTCTTCTCTGTCTCCTCTCAACCACCTTCTCCACAGCACCATTGGCCCTTCTTCCCCTTAAACTCCCATTGAAAACATAAGGCACTGGTGACACTGAAGAAGTATCCCTATTACTCTTAATCCCATCCGATGATAGCGGGTCGGCGGGTGATCCAGTTGTCACACCTCCTAATCCAACAATTCCTAGCCCTCCACCCTGCATCAAACCACCACCAATTCCCTGATCCCCAAGTCCCATGATTCCACCCCTAATTCCAGGACTAGTCTGCAGAGGCATCTGTGTCACATATCCCAAATTCGGTTGCTTCGGATATATTTGCTGCTGATGTTGCTGGTGCTGCTGTTGTTGGGGCTGATGTTGTTGTTGCTGTTGCTGCTGCTGGTGCTGGTGCTGGTGCTGTTGATGATGTTGGTGTTGTTGTACTGGTGCCTGATTTGACCTAACCCCATTTACATTCAAAGGCAAATTTGAAGAATGCATAGATATTTGGTTAGTGTTATTACTGTTTAATGGTAGGCCTTTATTCTGCTGAAACCCAAATCCTAGGGCAGAATTATTATTCCCTGACCTTGCTAGATCACCGAAAAAATTACCATTAGCATTAAGTTTTGCAGCTGCTTGAGCATCTTCTCTAACCACCCCAGCTCTCACCAAGAACTCCTCTAGAGTCATCTCTCCTAAAGTTTGCTGCCTCTGTGTCTGTTGTGGTACACTAGCTACTCCAGCTCCAGCGGCAATCCCATTTACATATTCCTTTGAGATGTCTTTCCACACTTCATCCACCGTCTTTTGGCTAAGCGTTCGAGGAAGTGTTAACGAGCCCTGGCGCTGTAGACCCTCTTGAGCCCCGCCGGTGGCAGACACCACGTTCTGTGTCTCCTCTGCTGTCCATATGTTTTTAAGTAGCTCATCCATATTCATTGATCCAAAATCCTTTCCTATTACCCCCATACTATTCTGAAACTCATCAAAGGTCAATGAATACACTGATGATTGTCTCGCCAGAGGGAAGTTCCCTGGAGGCCGGCCTCCGGTACCCCCTCCGCCGTTATCAGGCACAGGATTATTAGTGAAGTTCTTGAAGTTCAGATTAGTCCCCATTTTGTAAATATCTGAATAAAACAGTATCGAAAAGCTGAAAAACAATCCAACGATCTGAAACTTGCTTTCCTAATTTTCAATTTTCTCTTCTCCTCCTCTTTACATCAAGTCTACAATTCAAATTCAATAAACATAATAAAAAATTTACATATTTCTCAGTCTCCGCTCAAAACTCCAAACTAAAACCAAAAACAAGCTTGATTTCTCGAGAATTGGTCTTATTGCTATCAAATTCACATTACAATTCCAACCAATAATTCAAGAACACATGAAAATTCAAAACCCTAAGAACATGAAATCTTCAAATTTCAGTAAGGAAATGTTCCTAGAATAGATTACAAAAAACATAGACCATGAGCGCACTAGAAAACCACGAAATCAAGCAAAATTCTAGCTTATCAGAAACAGAGATCTCACAAGAACTAGTAAAAGAAGTAAAGACAGAAGAAACAGTAAGTATATTTACCCTTTTTTTCAGAAAAATTTATACGTATATAAATAAATTTCTGAGCAATTTTTGGTGGGTGCAGCTTTTTGGTTCCTCCTTCTTCGCGTATTTAGGGCTTGGTGGATGCGCCAAGTGTCGACTGTGTCTCAATTTTTTTTAGCTTTTAAGACATGGCTACTCGTTACAGGTTATGATTCGGCTAATTTTTTTTTAATTATTTAAGTTGTTATTATATTTAGTGGGCCAGCCCAATTAGGAAACTTGGACCAATTAGAATAAGTAAGGGGACCATGATGTGAGATCCGGCCAATGAGAGGATGATGGGTGGGTTGATCTGAGTCGTCCACGTTCCATAAGGAGAGATGTGCGATGTACCGCAGTGCGCACATGGAGGACCATTAGGGGTATTTATGTCAGAAATCCATGTTTATCCGTTTCTCTCCCATGCACGTGAAAGCTAGGTGCCGACTGTCCATTAGTGTTCAATTTGACGAACATACCCTTATTCCTTTGACTTTCTCCGCAACAAAAATTTCGTATTTTCCCGATTAATATTTGTACGTCCGCAACAAAAAAAAAATACTAGTAGTAAAAATACTTGTTCGTTCCTCTTTGATAATTTTTACTTCATTAAAATTTAACATTTAATGCTAAAAACAAAAATGAAAATAAAATTTAACTTTTACTAAATAAGTCGCATCAAAAGAAAATTGCAAGTACTAAAACTATTAGTAGTAGCTTTTTCTTTTTAGAAACACTACATTATTAAATCACACCTTGTAAATATTTGATTCAGCCACTAATTATTGTATTCGAGTGTCTTGCAGATTTGTTACCCAAAATTAGCAACTACTCCCTCCTATTTTTTCATTTTTTACATTTTAATCAGCATGATTAGATTCAAGTTTGGTGTTGATAGTTTGATGAGTTAGGTTAAATAGACTAAAGTATGTTTAGGTTAGTTATAAAATATGATTAATCTAATTAAATTATATATAAATAATACTTTAATTTACCTAACCCAACACATCAAATTATCAATACTAAACTTGAATCTAATCATGCTATTTGAAATGTAAAGAATCAAAAAATACGAAAATAGTACCTAAGTGCAAACCATTTAGCAACCAAATTAGTAACCGAATATTGAGTTGGTAAGATTTGCAATAGGTTGTTATTTAATTAGCTACAAACAGTTTAGATACTGACCAAATACCCATTTTTATTTTTAGTAACTAAATTTTCTGTTATTATTATTTTATATATTTTTGTAAATATAATATGGAATGAATGAAGAATCCATTTTTGTAGATAAAAATATTGTTTAAAGTAATTTTTTTTTTCGCATGGATTTTATATATAGGAAGATTAATACTAGCCTTAGGTAGTCGAGAAATTAAAGGAAAGAAGAGAATGCAGCTAGCACACCACATCTTTTGACAATTACACCAAAGACAACTGAAAAAAAGAGCACATGAATTTTGTGAGCATTAAGATAAAGGAAAGGGATTTTATTGTACATACAAATAGAATCGAAGGTACTTTCCAAAGCTATGGATGAAATTGGGTTATATATTTATTTTGAACAAATGCATAATAATTTGGCGCCAACCTTTGCCAAAAAAGCTATTTGACTACGTAATTTTCATGGGTAGCCAATTTACTCCCTAATATCTTAAAAAATATTATTTTTTATCTTTAACTATGCTGAATTTTGGAGTGTGAACATCAAATATTTCTTAGTGCGTGAGTAGTGTTAACTTGAGTAAATTTTATTATTTATTTATTTTAATATTATTATTACTTATTTGTTTTAATATTATTTTATTATTTAAAAAATAAAATTATTTAATTTTCCTCTCTCTATTTTTATCTGTTTCTTTCTTTTCCTCAACAATGGTGTATTTCTAGTAACACCCCTTAACCCGACCATTTGCAGCCGAACTAAGAAGTGCCACATTACATATTACATATCATATCTACTTAATTTACAATAATAAGGGTATTTTTTTTTATCTAGCTTTGCATGTGCTGACTTCATCTTCACAGTATATGCCAATCTAAATTCTTCGGGCCCATTTGCTATTTATCAGTTCCTGTTTCTTTCACATCTTTCGGAGACCTACAAGTTCAGGATTAACCAAACTTGCTGAGCTATTACGCTCAGTGGATACTTTAACTAATATAAAGCATAAATAATTTAAAT
>CATIWJ010062808.1:0-37882 GCA_949640765.1 Croton laevigatus | reverse complement strand
GTGTAATATGCAAAAAATATATATATCTAAAAATAACTTTTATATTATGAATGTAATGTTATATTTTTTTACATATTTTATGGATTATTAATTTATATTTTTGTTGGACCTTAAGGAATTTTAAAAGAACTATTATCTTATGCATTTAGCGAAATTATTATTTTAGCCCTTTAGCCCAAGTCGGAACCGGAAAAAATTATTATTTAAACGAGTATATTAATTTATCGGGTATTAATTTATCGAGGTTTTACTGTACTTAAATAATTTAATTATGAGTAACTTCTCAAAAGAAATAAATGAAGTCAACTAACTTTGCCAAAGCTACCCCAGTTAGCATAAATAGCGTTCAACTAAAAAACAACCACCAAAACTATTGGAACTCTATCTCTACATCCAAAGCTCTTATTCAATCTTTGCCCTTTTTCTGTTCACCGTCTTCTTCTGTTTTGATTGGCCTGTTCTGTATTTTATTTCATCCAAGAACACGAAGAAATGGAAGGCTACGTTTTAAATATAATAATAGGAGGAGTGATTTCATGGACTACAACATTTTTTATAATTCGGAAGTTATTACCAAATCGCTCTTTTGAGTTCTGTAATCGTCTGGTTTCGACAATTCATGCTACCGTTGCTGTTACATTAGCTTCTTTGTCCGTACAGGATTGGAGATGTCCTGTTTGTCCTTTCGCTTCAAAATCTTCGCCCAGTCAGGTAATAATTATATAGCTTTCAGATTTTTTATTTTCCTTAATTAAGGTTTCAGTTCAGAAACAGGAAATAACTGGAAATTTTGTGTTTGATGAATTTGAGGCAGATGCGAACAATAGGAATAACGGTTTCTTATCTGGTATATGATTTGGTGTGTTGCTTATTCGATAAGAAATTCAATTTGGATAATACGATTCACCATTTGGTTAGCATTGTTGGTTTGGTAGCTGGCCTTGCATATCAGAAGGTATATGAAGCTTTCCATTTTGAATTTGGAAATTGTTAGTAATGGAATTTTTATTGTTTTTATGGAAATTAATGGATTTTTTTTTTGTGGTTTGATGGGGACATTATAGTGTGGATCAGAATTGGTAGCAGCACTGTGGATAACGGAAATATCAAGTCCATTCTTACACTTTAGGGAGCTTCTAAAGGAGCTTGGTTACAGGGACACTGATCTTAATTTCATTGCCGATGTAAGTTCTCCTATTAAATCCACTGTTATTAAAACCGGGTCAGACCGGTTTAATCAGCTTTGATTTTCATATTATTTTAAAAATGAGTTAAAACCAAGTTTTTTAATTAAACTGGAAGTTATTTACTGATTAAGTGAACATCTAGCTAAATTATGAGCTAATCTATTATAAAATCTGAACTCTATCAGTTTACCGATCAATGTCAGTTTTTTATAGTAGGTATTTTTATATTTTGTAGACAATGTGTGAAATTGAGAATAATTATCTATAGATTAATTTTTTTTAGAACATAGTTATGAATTTTAAAGTTTTAAATTGTCTTTTCTCTTTTTTAAATTTTTATTTTTTTGAAAAATGCACTATTAATATATGTCATAAAAAAAATTAATAAAATTAATTTTTTAATTAATAGTTTGAAATAAAAAATCATAATCAAAACAGTAGAATTTTAATTTTTCAATTACAAAGTGATAAATTAATGCTTATGTAGTTGATGTGTTACTTGTTTATACTAAGATATTATATAGTTCATATATTACTTGTTTATGATACGATATTTGCTATAAAATATTAAAGCAGAAAAAAGTTAAAAACCGATTCAACTCGGTACAGCCATGAACCAGTCGGCAAGCCGGTTTAATCTTCGGTACGGTTCTGAAAGCATTGATTCAATCAACTAGAAATGAAAAATAAAACAATTATAATCACTATGCATTGAAATCTATTGACAAAGGTTATTCAAATTAAATCAAAGAATTCGGATTCGAATTTTCAGAATACGGCTATGTTATTAAAATTTAGTAGATAAGAGTGTCGTTAACGTCATTAGCGGTGGAATAATAAATAATAAACGTGATAGTTTAAATTTAATGTTGCATAATGTTGTTGAACAGATCTCATTTGCGGCAATTTTCTCATTAGCAAGGATGGTAGGAGGGCCCTACCTAACTTACGTGACACTAACAGCTCAGAATCCATTTATTATCAAGGTAGGTTCTATCATAAACTCCATTGGCAGGAAGCATTAATTAATGAAAATGGGTGTTGTTTTGTTCAGGCAATGGCAATTGGGTTACAGCTGGTGAGTGCTTTCTGGTTTTACAAGATCGTGAGGATGGTCAAGTACAAGTTTGCCAAAACTAGTCACATGTCTAAGAAACTTAGTTAGTCCAACGCAAATGTAAGATATCTTTATAGTTTATACAGTCTCCCATTCAATTCTATTCAAACAAACGTATTATATCAGCAAGAAATAATATTCTCATTTGACTGGTGAACACTGAAAGCGACACAAGATGCAGAAGGAATGCACACCCGATTTGAATTAGGACTGAGTCAATCCTCCATCGATATATTACAGTTAAAAAACTAGCCAGATCGTCCCATATTCCATTTAGAAACAAATGAAAATTCATTTTGAATTTGTTCAAAGATTTGATGGAACAATATCTGAAAACTTCAAAGAATCAAAATGCATCATTTGGAATTGGAAACTTGTAATCTGTATTAAAATGTTACTACATGGTTAAAATTAAAAACAAAGGCACTATATAAATATTGAAGTACGTGCACTGCCCCAGAATCCATGGCTAGAAGAAGAGAAGGAACTCAAGGAAGGAAGTACTTCTAGTCCTTTCCAAAGTCGGCATTATAATGTGCACTAGATTCCAATTTCTTCGCCTCGTTAAGCTTTCTTACAGCCTGCAGTGTTAGAACAATAACAGTAGCATGAGATTAAGCACTATTACGCAGTAACAAACTGTAAAACACAACAACTTAAAATTTATTTTCTTCTACGTATACATCTACAAGCATAATTGATACTTGGATGAGGTATTACCTTCATGAAGTCTTCATGGATGACATAGTCACGTTCTGCACGGATTGCTGACATTCCAGCTTCGGTACAAACATTGCGGAGATCGGCTCCATTAAAACCCTGAGATGCTTGCAACAATTGTTAAAAAATGGCACTTATTGCATAAAACAAATTAAGTCAATTTTTGGCTCACCTCTGCAAGTTTTACAACGGCCTCATAATCAATCTCTCCATGCTTGGCAATGCCGGCAGCATGAATTTTAAGAATTTCCATTCTTGACTGTTCATTTGGCAATGGAATCTCTATCTTCCTGTCCAATCGTCCAGGACGAAGAAGTGCAGGATCCAGAACATCGGGTCTGTTGGTTGCCATTATCATTTTAACCTAATCATAAAACCAAAAATATATGTAAATGAGAATATTTAACTAAAGAGCTAGGATATGAAATAAAGGATAGAGTTAACACTTGCATCAAAGAAATGAGATACAAACATAATCAAAACTTGCACAGTGAAACATTCTATTTTAAACCCATGAAGCTTGAAGACCAATTCTCTGCTCACAATTTTTGCAGTAGAAACCCCTATTTTTAAAGTTCATGAAGACACATATTTTCAGCAGGTGTCAAGGGGATTTAAAAATGTTGCTTCAGTAATCAATTAAATTGCCAAAGTTGTCCTCTCATTCACATGGAATCCTACCTTAAGAATCCTCTTGATATTTAAAAGAAAAAGAGAGCTACCTTGATAGAACTTGTAGCAATAAAGATTAGACAACAAAGGGAATTCATTACGGTATGCATCATTTACACAACTTACTTTCCTGTTGCTCCATAAGAGAAAAAAGAAAAACTTTTTGACTATTCAGATTTGCAAAAAGCAAAAGTACTAAAAGGAAACGTAGTTGCTAATTGCGTAACTTTTGAGCTCATTCAAATCAATTTAACAAACTAATAACAATAAAAATAGAATTAACAAATGGACTAAAAGATGCCTGACTGCAGGTAAACCAAAGAGGATGGCAGTATGTATAATTTAGACAAAGCAATCACAACAGAGTGCATGAAGAAAAGTCCCCCACATATAACTCCATGAAAAGCATTCAGAAATGAAAATGTGCAAATGAAGTTGACAATGTGAGCTATATTCCAAGTTAGAAACTGAATGTACCTTCCCAAGCTGGTCAAATCCATCAAGCTGATTGAGCAACTCCATCAATGTTCTTTGAATTTCACGATCAGCACTTGTTCCTTCACTAAAACGGCGCCCACCAATGGCATCAATCTCATCCATGAAAATGATACAAGGCTAGACAAACAGAAACAATCAGTAACATCGGTGGAGATATGACTATGAAGTCACGTCTAAATGTCGAAAACTACTTACTTGGTGATCACGTGCATATCCAAACATCTCTCGTATCAATCTAGCACTTTCTCCAATATATTTATCGATAATGGCACTTGAAACAACCTTCAACCAAACAAAAAAGAACATGTTAATCAAGGGAATAAACTGTAAGCAACAAGATGTAAGGGGAAAAAAAGCACAGTATATAAAACAATGACTGACCTTCAAAAAGTTGGCATCTATATTGCTTGCAATAGCCCTAGCCAGTAACGTCTTTCCAGTACCAGGGGGGCCATAAAGGAGAACACCCTGAAATAACAACAATAATAAAATAGGAAACAACACTCTATATGATCTTGTGTTTACATCCTGCAACAAAATAAAAGAAGAAAGCCAGAAATAAAAGAACCAAATAGCACCTTTGGAGGCTTAATCCCAACTCTAATGAAAAGTTCAGGGTTCATAAGAGGTAGTTCAATGGATTCCCTCAATTCTCTGATTTGGTCTGATAAACCACCCACGGCTGAATAGCTCACATTACCAGGATCTTCGTGCAGCATGTTATAAACAACTGGATCCACCTGTCAACCCAAGTCAAGTAACAATAGATATCGTGCAGACTATAGCAGTAAGACTAAAAGCAAATAAACCAGCATTTTGTCACACTACAAAGAAAGAATCACAATAACTTACTTCACGTGGAAGAGACCGCATGATTGTGAGTGTTGTCATATCAAGAACTACTCTTGTTCCAGCAGTCAGTTTTTCCTTATCAACCTTGCTGCGGCAGCCAACCACATATCGGGGGCCACTGCTTGCTTTAACAATTACTGAAACATTATAGACATACAAGCAAATGTTATCTTACTATCACCCACTTGCGCCTAAAGACACGTGAACCAAATTATTCAAACAGAAGGAATGCAATGGTTTTCTAGCCTACTCTATCAAGGTGTCCTAGATAAAGTGTCTTCAGGTAGATACATTGGATTGGAATTGCTCTTTACCCTAAAAGGCAAGTCTCTTTATAGGACAATATTTTTTTATTTCACAATTTCTATACCTATAAGGGACCCATTGCAAAAAGAGGATTGTTAAAACCTAGAAATGAAACACAGCAGAGGAACTGCAAAAGATCTTGTTTAAGAACTCTTCCAACTCTCAACATTTAGAAAGATATACGGCAGCCAGAAGTAGCATGCATACAAAAATGCCAGCATGAACGAAATGCCTATGAAAGTAGAAATGAAGATTCAAGACTACTTACAGCGTTCATTATCAAGAGGTCGGAGAACTTCTCCAATAATCTGCCCAACACTTTGAAGAGACTTCAAGTCATCCTCTGTCTTATTGAACTCTTTCTTTGCAGATCTCAAATTCTCTCTAACTGCAAAAACATATCTCCCAGCTCAATATCACATATAAGATAGAACCCTTACTGATATGAAATGAAGTAATTTTTGCTCCTCAATGCAAATAAGATTACATTAAACAAATAGAATACTTATCCCTTAAACACAACCCTTTTTTTTCGCATAAATAATCAAAATCTACCTGCAATTACAGCTTATTAAAAATGTAGACGCTAATATTCTAGGAGCCAACTAATATTGAACCCTTCAATACATAAAATCGACGGCGTGTAAACCCTAATCCACTAAATTCATCTGAAAATAAACAAAAATTGAAGAAATATTGATTGAAAAGCTTAAAATCAAATAAGTTAATATGAAATCGACGAAATAATTAAATATGTATATAATTTTTATCTTTTTTTTTTTTTTTTTTTGAACTGACCAGTTCTAACTCTTGATTCCAGCTCCTTGTGTTGGAGTAACTTCTTGCGATAGTCCGATACAGCATTACGACGTCTTGCGGCATCCTCTCCTCCCTCGCTGCTCATTTTTCAGTATCGACACTGAGATTTCTCTGTTTTCCTCGCCGATCTAAGACTTTATTGAAGCATAAGGTGCTGGCTTGTGAATTGGGTAAGCTAAAGCTAAGTTCAATTACTGGAAAAAAAAAAAAAAAGCTAAGTTCAATTGCCTGATAATTTTTGATGAATTGCTTGTTTTTAAAAATTTTATATTTTTAAGGATATTTTATACAGTATTTATAATTAAAATTAAGGGAAATTTTCTATTCCTCCAAAGGTGGTAAATCTGCTCTCAGCTCCTAATGTTTTTAAAATTATATTTATAAGTCCCTCACGTTTACTCCGTTATACTGTTTGGTATTTCCGTTTGTTTTTTTTACCTAATTTCCCGTTGGTCCATTGTTAAATGAATAAAACACACTTAAGTAAGGTGGCATCACAACCCAAGGGGTTGGCTTGGTGGTGAGGTAAGTCACCAAAGACCAAAAGGTCCTGGCTTCAAACCTTGGAGTAATTAAAGACAAAAAAAAAAAAGGTGGCGTCACATGAGCGGGAAAACCAAATGTTTTTTGAAAAGCTACTATTTTCCTCTCTCTAAACCCAATTGGCTTCTTCGACTTTGAGTTTTCGGCGATCGCATATTCCGGAAAGTTTGTTTGTTCATGTCTTGTCTAGAGTTTCGTTCATTATCACACCCAAATGTTTGTTTGTTGATGTGTTGGCTAGAGTTAAACATATTGAATAAGAATTCATATAAAATTGAGGAACGCGATCCCACTAATAAACTCGAGCATATAACATATTGAAGTTCTAACAAATATATGAGGAACAGCATTAGCTTGCTTTCTAAATATAGTTAACATGGTTTATAGTTGAGTTGATTTCGAACAGATTTTTTATTAAGCCTAGACTCGGATTTTTAAAATTCTAATTAAGAGAAAAAGAAATTATGGGTGAAAAATTAGATCACATAATTATGTAAATATTAATTAATCATTATATTATAATATGAAAATTCCAACTAAAAATATTGATTTAATACATGTTTTAGATTTATTATTTAAAAAAAAAAGACATATTTAAGGCAAAATAAAATTAAGCAAATCGATTAATAAATTTAAAATTTCAGCTTGAGCTTGGCTTGTTTAATTCTTAAGTCAGCTCATTTAGTTTTTAAATAGTCTTTTTAATTGAATTGATCTCTAAGTAGCTCAAGCAGCTTTATTCATTTATAACTTAAATTAGTCATTTGATAGTTTATGCTCCCATCCCTCGTCTCGATAATAACTAAATGTTTGAAGATTTAACTTTTAGTAATAGGCTGCTTAACCTCGACAAACTAACTTTTTTTTTTTCAAGGAAAACAAACTAACTTAAACTGTGCCATCTAACACTAAAACATATAGTTACTATCAAGCACTAATTAGTATAGTCAAACGCTAAAATAAAGGCACTAAAATTTACTTCAAAAGCTGCTATTAAACACGGTCAGGTTCTCATTATCTCCATTTGCCACATAGCTACTGCCTCCGTTTGCTTTTTACCAATACCAATAAAATCAAATTTTCACAAATATCAAAACAGAAATAACAATAAACAATTACTAATCTTCTAAAAAACTTACTTTTTCACCAATATTAATTAAGAAATAGTAATAAACAATTACAAAATTTACTATAAATGGAAATGTAAACAATCCAAAAAAACACAAAAAATGAAAACGTAAAGAACCTGAAAAAACGGAAGTAGTATTATATAAATGTGGAACATATTCACCTATATATGGTGGCAACCATCCATATATCCTAAACCCATTACTATTGTAATTTCAAGTTCTTATGTTTCACTAAATGGATATATAAAAAAGAAAATAAAAGAAATTATTAATGAAGTTTTAAATATAAATTTGATATTTCTCCCTCTAAAATATAAACAGAAACGAAAAGAACTCACATTTTACAACCATATTTATTTGCCGGAGATTATAATACAAGTAAAACGAACTAAAGAGAGCATAATATAAACGGATTAAAATGTTTTGAAACTGAAAATACAAAACTAAGACTTGGATTTTTTCAATATTTCCTTTAGGACCAAAGCTATTCTATGTGACATATGTTGTTCCAAGAACATTTCTTTCACTCTTTCATACCCTTTTTTCCCCATAGTTAGTCTCCTTTCTACATGTGTGGCTAACTTAACTATGTTATTTGCAAGGGGTGTTACACCTTCTTTCCCAACACGATGCAACAATCCTGTAGTTCCGTTCACTACAATCTCCGTAGTTCCTCCAGCTGCTGTACCCTGGATTATTGTCAAAACAAAAACAATAATCGAATTAGGAAATAGACAGAAATATATAATTTGGCGTTGATCTTCTTCTGAATGAAGAAATATAGAACTTGTGACATATACATCAACAGCCATTGAAGTTGAAGGCAATCATCTGCGTTATGAATTGGTTTACTTCGAAAATATTTCTGTTTTCCTTAAAGTAATACTAGAAAACAGCAGGAAAGTTTCTAGCAAGACAGTGATTTAGGAGCAGTAATCAGGAGTGAAAAAAAAAAAATATATATAAACTAGCTTAAGAGAAGTTCGATTTCCCGAAGACTATATTCCAAGACGTTACTCCAGATGACTCGCAAACACCCCAAAAGTTTCCTGCTCACGCATTCTTTCCCATGTTATTTGAAGTAACCAATCAATTCGGCATTGACTGAAACAGAATCCAGGAATAGTAATTTCTTTCAATTTCTAACGCAAAAAGATTGTTCAATTGTAAATAATTTGTCAATTTTCAAATTAACTGTGTATCCCAGAAAACAGCACTCCCAGCGACTTGGCATATTTCTTAAGCAAAAAATGATACAAGGGCAAAGTACTTTGCTCAGATCGAAAGGCTTACCAGCACAGGCAGTTGAAAGCCCATTGCTTCAATTGTTATTCTCCCAAAGCACTCTCCCCGGGCCTGCCAATGAATAACAACTTCAAATTTCCGCAATAAGAATTTGAAATAACAAATTTGATCCACAAAAATGGGAAGTTTGATATGCAGAACGATTGAAATGAAAGAAAAAACCTCAGGGAAAAGAAAAGGGAAAAAACTTAAAGACGAAAGTAATGCTACCAAAGTGCAGCAAGATCTCATTTACATAAAAAATAACTAAGAGATAAGATGGTAGATGAATGAGATAAGCATCCTCCAAATAAATTACATCACCACACCATATCTATCTTCCTATCAGCAGTGAGAATCCAAGTGTATCATACACTTCAGTTTATGGGCAGGAATGCACCTTAATAGGATTGTAGTGGGAATTGAGGCATTGTTTAATCTGTCCTAATGCACTAATTCGTTAATTAGCCACGGCAAATATCGCATTTCCAACTGACAATGAAATTAGCAGTCCCCGGTATCAGTTTATATTTATTATATTCAGGAGCGAATAAATTAGAAACAAGTTAATACAATGATGAAATGTAAGTAGAAAGTATATACAATAAATTGCACAATGTTACTTCCAATAAAAGTGAGTTTACCTGAGAGTTCTGAACAAGAACATCAATAGAAGCCAAATATGGAGCAACTGCCAGGGTTTTATTAATGAAATGAACACGATCCTGAATCTTATTCTCCTGAACATATTTACGGAGTTCTGTCTCAAACTTTGTCTGAGCGTTTATGTCACTTCCCACCACTACTGCATGTAATGATGGAACCTGCAGTTTCTTCTCGTGGATCAATTGCAGGCTCTCATAAAAAGAACGAAGAAAAAGATCCTGACCTTTTCCACGTGAGACACCTGCAAAGCCAAGTGTTAACGTTAATGACACATTGGCATTAAAAAAAAAAAAAGGCTACAATGCTGCTCAATGAAAGTTTAAATTTCTAACACTGCCAAAGTTAACCTAACACTTACAAGCCTTGAAATGCACCAAACCATTTTCTGAAGGATGGGGAAGAAAATTAGTACTTCATTGCTCAGTAAAGAAGGTTCGCACTTGTTAAAATTAAATGAGTGGATTACAGTTGTAAATGAACAAAACTCAGCAAGCAGAACAGACATTATTCAACCAAGCATTTTTTGTAACAAATAATTTTCAATGTTTAACTAAGAGAGGAACTCAATAGCAGATAAAGGATTTATTTCCAACAATTGATGCAGAAAGGCATTATATACAAGGCCAAGTACTTTGACTATCAAGAGATGAGGTAATTCATGATTCAACAGAATTAAATTTATGAATATCAACATTTAACCTTATCTTATGTTCTCTCCCATTGGTTGATGGTCTATAAAACATAATAGGAAATTCCATCTTCCCGTACTGGAAATAAATCAAAAGGATTAATGCATCTCATTTTCTTATAAGAAATAGATCAGTGTATAAACTGAGATAGATACTGCAAAAAAAAAAAGAGCTCCGTTTGGAATGCTATCCAGCATTACGCACTATCTTGACATCAATAACAATGCACCACTTGGAAACTAATAGTGATTCATTAAAGGAAATCATCTACACTTGCAAACAAGGGCAACAATAATAGAAAGTATATTTGCCAATAAAATGAACCAGGTGAAATAGTTTGCCTTGTCAATTAGAAAACATACTATTTATGATGGCAAAGAGTAGATCATCATTTCTGACTCCAAGGGATTCTCGAATATGTTCCCGGAGAACACGCTTGGCAACACTATCTTCAGCCACTTCCATGAGATCCTTGCTATTTCCAAGATGCACAACATAAGTTTCAGGCATCCTAATTCTGCAAATCATAATAAAGTATATGAGGTTAAACGTTATAGCCCATCAAGTTCAAATCAAAGATCCATAAGTAGAGACCTGGTTTGATTAACTCAAGAAACTTACAGAAGTAAGAAGCATACCCTAACCGCTCTCTTGTCCTGTTCTTCCAGTACTCTGCTGTTGTATGTGAATCAATCATTGCACCAGCAACATAAGGAAGGTGCTTAACATACTCTAGTTTGAAATAATGCCCTCGCATTTCATGAATCCACCATAGAACCTTAGGTAGAACTTTTTTAACATTCTCCTTTAGAACGGCATCCAGCCACTTCCCAGCAACCGCAGTATTCAAAACGACCAAATCAGCCTTGAGGGCTATATCTATTGCCTTCTGACCTTTTGCAGAGAAGACCTAACAATGATATAAAATCCGCCATCATAAATGAAGTGACCACATCTCTAAGTAAAAACGGTTTCTTTTTTGTTCTCCTAATGTGAAACAATAACACCCACAATCCAAATACTGGTGAACAATACTTGTAGAAAGTTCAAAAGAAAATAATTTAAACCAGACAATAAAGAGAAAGTTCAACAAAATCACCTGAACTCCTCGTACTAACATTTTATGCTCCAAACTGTAGGTGACCTCATCAGGTTCAGCAGCTTTCTGATTAGTGATCCAAACAACTTCAGCACCAACACCTCTCAACAGAAACGCCAATTCCATCAACAACAAAGGTCCACCTGCACATCCAAAATTCACCACTCTTTTTCCCGAGAAACAATCAGAAAACGAAAATTCAACATAAAAAGAAATATAGGGAGATTACCAGAAAGAGAAAGCTCGTGAGAGACAAGCAGAACGAGCTTGGACTTCATAAAACCAAGAGGATTGGTAACTACATTGGCAGTTTGAGAATGAGTGGAATCAATTTCGCCATTTGTACCTTCTTGTCCTTCTTCTAGACGATTTATATTGTTGGTAAAAGTAGGGTGACAGGATTCGTAGGCGGATCTCATGAAAAACACCATTAAAGTCGATACAACGAACAATGCAAGAATCATTAGAGGCCATCTCTTCTTGTGCTTGTGCATGGTAATCCACAAGGTTGATTGCTTTCCCATTCGGCCTAAGTTCTTAGGGTTTACGATTTGTACTTCCTGCAATTAGCATCTGACATTTGGGTTTAAGATCGAAGTGGAAGAGGAAGAGGACTCAACTGATACTTCGACAGTAATTCATTGCCATGCTAGATTCAAAATGCGAGAGACGACAAACCGACGAAGAAGCTCCGCTATAGCTCCGTTTCAATAAAATAATCTGTTTGGGCCTATGCAATTATTTATTTGGTGTGTTTTAAAATAATATTTATAAATTTAGGGTGTAAAAAAGGAAAATTTTAAATCTAAGGGTTGGCCTGGTGGTGAGGTAAGTCACTAAAGATCAAAAGGTCCTCGATTCAAACTTTGGGAGTAACTAAAGGCAAAAAAAAAAAAAAAAAGGAAAATTTTAATTTTGGTATATTTTTGAAAAGTTGATCCGTCTTCAATTTCAGTGCGCCATTCTTTTTTTTACTTTTTTATAAATAAAATTATATATTATTTATATTTAGTTTTAAAATCAATTTTAAAAGGTTGTAATTTATAAATTTGACTCTGTTTTAAAAAAAATCACATTAGATAAATAGAACCGTTAAGTTTAACAGTCTCAATAGTTCTATTTATTTAATGTGATTTTTTCAAAACAGAGTCTATGTAAATTGCAACCCTCTAAAATTAATTTCGGGACTAAATATAAATAATCTATAATTTTATTAAAAATAAAAAATGCATATTTATTTTATTTATTTAAAAAATAAATAAAATTATAGATTGTTTGTATTTATCTTTTCTCCTTCCATGCAAAGTAAAAAATGGCGGCTTGTATAAATTTGCTTAGTGCGCCATTTGAATACTGACTCAGCTCGGTGCGCTATTTTAAATGGCGCACTGAAATTGAAAACCGGTCAACTCTCAAAAAACACACCAAAATTAGTATTTTCTTTTTTAACACCCTAAATTTGTAAATATTATTTTAAAACATACCAAATATATCATTGTCCCCTATGCTTATCCATCGGGAAAACTCAGATCATACCACATTCATATGTTTCACATTAAAAAAAAAAAAAAAGAAAAAAAGTACGGATGGAAATACCATGTATTGAAACCTACGCTAAGTTTTGATGAGCAAGAGAGGGTTAAGAAATACTACCTTCATTTTCATTAGTATTTGATTGAATTAGATAGCACTGTAAAATTTAAATTAGATGAGGAAATGCTTGAGACGAGTAAGGAGCAAAACATGCTATTAATATCAAGTTTAGTACTTTACTCTTACTTAATTTTCTTTAAATATATGTACTTATGATCGTGTTGTGAATATGCGAAATATGATGTTGTGATGCTATGTTACTTATTGTTTGCAATATATATTCATGCGAAGTAATATTTTATAAACTTATATTATTAAGAGTACAATACCTACTGAGTTCATAGTTTAGCAAGTTTAATTTATGTTAAACTTGTAGGTTTACGGAAAGATGAGAAAAGAACCAAAATCGCAAAATAGTATCAGGAACACAGAAACAATTAGAGTGGCATATACTAGGAAGGAGTCGACCGAAGACAGAAAAAGCATTAGGATAGGAGAATAAAAATTTTATATTCAATATTGTAATTTATGTAAACAAATGTATTTTATATTATGTATACCATGTAGTATACGTTGTAGCACACTTAATTTAGCTAATAATAGTCCGGATTAAGGGGTGTTATATGTACTGACATATGAACCATATATATCAATACATATGAGCCAAATAAATTGGTATATATTATACATATGCTAGTACATATGTTACATATGCCAATAGATATAGCAGCGGTACATATGTGAATTTGCTTCCCAAAAAATCCTAGTCACCATTATTATTGCTCTCTCCTCAATGAACAACAATACAATTCAAAAATCAACATAACCATCTCTTTAAATACACAAAACCCAAATAAAAAATCAAAACAAAAACAAAAATCCTCACAATAATTAAAACAAAAATCAAAATGAGGGAGAAGAAGAATAATAATAATAATAACTTCAACTCCAGTGATACATACAGTACATATAGTATTAACATATATACTATTGCTAGATATGCCAATGCATATATATATATACACATACACCCATGGTATATATGGTACATACAGCAGTCCTTTTCCAAAAAAAAAAAAAAAACTCTAGACTCCATCTTCTCCATGAATAACAACACCTTATGAAAATCAACACAATCATCACTTCGAAAACACAAAATTCAAATGAAAATCAAAACAAAACAAAATTCCAAACAAAAATCAAAATGGGGAGGGTGAGGAGGAGGAGAAAAAGAAAATCGTAGGAAGAAAAAAAAGAAGGAGGAGGAAGAAAAAAAAGGAGGAGGAGGACGAGGAGGATGAGAGGAGAAGAAGAAAACTGTAGAAAGAAGAAAAAGGAGGAGGAGGAGGTGGTGGTGGTATACCGTTGTGTTGCTTCCCTTTTTTCTTTTATTTCTTTTACTTATTTAATTAAAGGGGTAAAAAAGTATTTTTAACACCAAATATGCTATTTATTTAATTTTAAAAAATTGGTGCTATTTACCACATTCAAAATTGAAAAAGTGTTATATGCTACCATTTTCCTTTAAAAAATTGCATAAAAATAAATATACCACTTGAAATAGCACAAATTACTCTAGAAAAAAAAGTTAAATACCTATAATACTCCTCCATTCAAAATCAATAGATGGAGGAAAACCCTACCGCCACCATGTCTCCGTTGCCGATAACCTCCATCAGCAGCAACAGACGAATGAGAGGTATCGATCGACAGCCCTCACGTCGACGAGTCTCCTGGTACCCTCAAAATCATTGTTGAAACATCAGAGGCCAACAAAAATTGAGAAAGAACCTAATGGACCTCTCGCAAAAAAAAAAAAAAAATCACGATTTCTGACATTTTTGTTGATTTTCAGACAGCAATGGCAATATATTTCTAGATTTGATCGAGTAGCAGCGTAAACCTGAAGAATATGTAGAAGAAATGGTGCCGGCATGAAACAAAAATAAAGAAAGACCGACGGCATGAAACAAATAGAAAGGAAAAGCAGGTAGCGTTGTAAGGAAGATGAAGATTAATGAAAAAATTCTTATTCAGTCCTCCATTTTTAAAAAATTACAAACAAAATTTATGTACTGGTCCTAAATCCATGAGAAAATATAAAAAAATAAATTTATTTTCCTAAGTTAGTTAAGAAAATAAATTTATTTATCGATGGCTGTAGCGCAGTAGAAGGAAATAAAAAGAAATAAATTTATTTTTTAGCAACCGACGACCGAAGATGGTAGCGGCTGGAAGGAAATAAATTTATTTTTAGGCAATCGGTGATGCTCCGGTAGGTATGTTAAGCAAAAGACACTTGAGAAAATAAAAAAAAATTAATTTATATATCAGCAGTTGATTTAGAAAAATAAAAACCATAATGTATTAAGTAAGGACAATAAGATTAAAAAATAATAAAAAGTGCTATAAAACTACGAGATAATAAAAGAACTATTTTCTCAAACTAAACTTTATTTTTGTGGTACTTATTGATAAGCCTTGGGCCACAGCCCAAATAGACCATTCTTGGAATTTTCTTTTAAAAATTGATAATTATAGTAAATAGTATATAGAGAAGTAATTTTTTAACAAAATAACACATATATTTGATATTTAGTAAAACAACATAATATGTTTTATAACTAGAAAAATAAAAAAATTTTGTCATGAAAAAATATAATAATATATGAGAAAATATAAAAAAAATATTAGGAACTAATATATTTCATCGTATGTTCTCATATATTTTTATATTTTATTCATAGCAAAAAAAATATTATTTTTCTAATTGTGAAACATGCTGTGTTATTTTCTTAAATATCAAACATATATACCATTTACTTAAAACTAAACTGTAAATTATCCTAATTAACTAAACTATAAATTGTGCTATTTTTACAATAAGTTTTTAGAAAATAGTGGTAAATAAAACTTTCCATGTTTTATAGGAATTACTAAATAACACAAATTTTTAAAAATTAATTAAATAAAACTTTAATATATTGTCGTCTCCAAACAACTTACGTTCTACTAAGATGATTTAATCATTTAAATGACTTATGTTGTAGTGTTTAATTTAATTATGTAGATATTTTCCTTAACTCATGGAGTTGGTTTCTGTCATGCTTTTTTTTTTTTAATGCATCCATAGATTATCATGCTTTTGTGTAGATTTCTAACTATACTTCCGTATTTATTAAAGATTCTGGCGGTGTTTGAATATGATTTTATAGGAGTATTGTCTAAATAATTATTTTTAGTACATTAATAGTCAACTATTGAAATTTTATAAAGTTTAGATTTAAAGTTATATTCATTTATCGTGGAATATTGGTAGGAAAAGAAATTTGGGTGTTATTTAAAGGTGTATTTTGATTATAAGGTTCCATATGTTTTATTTTTTCACTTATTTTAATATTAGAATTGTCTTTATTACTATTATTATTAAATTAAATTAGAAGGGAGGAATATTGGTATGAATCGAACCCATCGCCTTTATTTTTAGGATTGTAGGTAAGAAAGTGAGTTTTTATTACAAGGTCAATTATTTTATTAATGCGGTTAATATTTATAGTTTATTTGGATACAGTAATGCAAAATTTTTTTTTTTTTATTAATGTGATCATCCATAATAAATATTAAAAATATTTTAATACCACGCACGATTAGTTAAATTGTTAGAAAGCAAGTTAAGCTAATAGATATTTCCATTTTTTTTTCGATTTATTTAAAAAAAAAATTCCTTATCTCACGTTGGATTTATATAAATATATTTCTTTTTCAAAAAACTTAATTTTTTTTTTCTTTTAACCTCTACTAATTAAGGGCCAACTTAGGGAATTTTGTGATAAAAACATTCTCCTTTTTATGGGCTCTTATTTATTTGAGGCAATAATGTAATTTATGTTCTTTCAAAATCAAAATAAGTAAACGGAAAACTTGAATTTGAATTTAGACCAGCATTGGCAGCATTTGTAAACAAGTTGCTTACTAAAACAAAACACCTCTCAAGAATTGCATAGCCACTACTCATAATCATAATTAGAAATATAAAACCCCAACATGATTTATAACACATTAGTAAGTTTTAATTACTTTTTATCAGTTAATACGGCGACAATTCTTCCTAACCTCACCATTAAAACCAGTAAGAGGACTAATATTACCCATCTTAACCATTGACTTAGCAAACTGGTTAAAGAACAGACTCTCATCTTCAGCATAGGCCTTAACCAATTTAATGGTTTCATCATATTTTCCAGTGAAAAGTACTTCATCTGAAGTAAGAAGCCCTTTACCCAGCAAAAGAAGCTTGAAATAAGTATTGTCAAATCTAACTGGGGATGCAAAATCCAAAGGAGAAATGTTAAAATCACCACCTGATCTTGGGCACACTGTCTTCAAACCCAAGTAATAGGCTCTTTCTAGGGTTTCATCTGGCTGATTATTCCCATTCTGGTTGTATAACCTTTGCTTAAATGTCACACACCTTGCCACCCCAATAGTATGTCCTCCTAACAACATAAAAAACATATCGGAATCATAATTTCAACCATATATATATATATATATATATATATATATAAGTTTTGTAGAAAAAGATTATAGCTTTTTTTACCGGAGAGTGCGACAAGGTCCGCCTCATTCAGGCCTTGACGCTTGAAAAATGTTAGTAGGGTTTGGATGGTGGAGTTTGGCGGTGGAATGTTCACGTTTGAGCCGGTAAGACTTGCACTTTTTGAGTCTCTTCTTCCAAGTGGAAGCTCCCAATTTGGTCCTCCAGTCTATTACCAAACCAACCAATCTCAGTTAGCATTATGCATGAATCAATGTAAGTGTAGCTGAGCATAATTTCAGGATTTTTGCTTACTAGTACAGTGGAGCCGCGGGCAGCCATGGCGAGAATATCAGCGCAGGAGACTGTTTGAGGGCACGCTTCTTCTAACTTGGCTTTAATTTCATCAATTACATCAAATCCTCTGAGGGAGTTCTTGTTGGGTCCTGAATTCTTCTCACTTACAATTGTTGCACTATCATCCAACAATACTGATGCATCACAGCCCTGTTACACCAAAATTCTTTTATGAGGAAATTTTGAACATAAAATGAAGTAAAACAAAATTACTAAGCTGAAGTTGAAAGTACCTGAACAAAGCAGTCATGAAAATGAAGCCTAAGCAAAGAGGCAGCCACACGAGGTTCTCTCATAATAGCTTTGTGTAGGACAGACATAACTATGTCATTTGCTTGTGGGCATGAGAACTGATAAAATTGAGGAAAAAGAGCTGTTCCACTTCCCCAACCAAAGCCAGGATGAGCCAGAGAAATTTTGCATATCATAAAAAGCAAACCAAAAGTTAGTTTTGAAAGAGCCATTGGAACTTGGAAATGGAGCCAAGTAGGCTTTAGTATTAAGGACTTGGTGATGGGCAATTTTAAGTGCTACTAGTATATTTATACAAGGAAGCCAACCACTCTGCTCCCCCAAATCTTTCCAAGGCACCTAATATGGCTAGCTAGACCATCTCAACTTCTTGTCTTTATACCCCTTCTGGTATAAAAGATAATGTCTACATGTGCTATTGGTTGAAAGAGTGTTTCAGGTACCACCTGCTCCATCACAATTTCCCGGGAATTTCCCTCTCAACTTGGCAGTTTCCATTGTTTACAAAGTCTAGCATTTTCAGTTTCAACAATTATTTTCTACTTTTTTCTTAATCTAGACATTGTAGCATGAATCAGAAGCAGTAATCGTATTAATTAGCGAATGTTTTACAAAATGAATATGAAAAAGGTAAAGAATGAATAATTATATTGGATATCAAGGTATTGCAAGTTTTTTCCAAGCTTTGGTTACATTTTCGAGTACGTATAGTATGCTATGCACAAAAAGCTACATCCAGAAGAATTACAACATGAGAGATGTCTCTCTGTTTCTCTGTTAAAAGTAATCTATGTAAAGAAATTCCTGTTATTGGTTAGATGATACATAAAAGATCAAGAAGGGTACAAAGATACAAATTAGGAAGCTAAGCTTTACACAGTTGTCTCATAGGAGTGAGCAGCCTTGCAAAACGAAGAGGAACATACGCCTTGACCAATGTTCCGTTCTCCATATATTCCTATCATTAAGCAAAAAAGGCATGAAAAATGAATAATAAAAGATCAATTATCAATACCTGCAAGAAAATGAAATTAACCAAGATTTAAAGAATACTCACAGTTCTCTCCACCATTCCGACCTGGTGTATGGTACTAAGAAGATCCCCTTTCTCAAAAGGGATTAAAGCTTCTATCCATACCATAGAATCCTGTAATTAAGACGAAGAAGATGAAGCTAAATGATAAAATTAGAGCAAAATAGATAATTTTTATGAACTTCCCAAAACTGGAACTAACAAAATACCTTCAGTCTTTCCTGAACTGCAAGGCAGAATTCTTGTAAGCCATCACCACTCAAAGCAGATGAGCAAACAACATCCTGTCTTTTTCTTGCTTCCAATTTTATTTTTGAAGGATCACTAACCCTATCGACCTGCAATAACAAGAAGCAAGTTTGCTAGTATCACCATAGACACAACACTACTCTCAAGGTGTCAAAGCAACATAGCATGTCCAGTGAGTATGCTTAAATCAATTAATTGCCACAGGCAACAAATTTAATTATTATGTGTCCAGTTTGAGGAATGTGGACCACTTGTTCTTCACTGATTCATTTCTCTTGCATAAGGATCAGAAGCAAAATGAGACATCAAAAGAAACTAGAAAAGAAACCTGCCTAATTAAGAATACTAATAATAACAGTTCAGTGTTTCAGCTTCACAAATTTAAGCTACATAACTCAAAACTGTCTGTTCATAAGTTTTAGGGAACCATCAAGAAAAAAAATGTAAAGATACCTTGTTCCAAACCATCAACTTTGGAATTGAAGACACATCCAACTCTGATAGAACTCTGTTCACCGCATCTATCTGTTGATCTGCTAGTGGATGGCTGAACTTCATAGCAGAGAGAATGAGAAAGCATTATTAATTATCCAGAATATGTATAATATACTGATTTATAAATGAAAATTTATACCTGATATCTACCACATGAACCAAAAGTGATGATTCTGCTATTTCCTCCAAAGTTGCTCTGAAAGCAGCAACCTGTTAAGAAGCAATCATTTACAAAATCAACTTAACTAGTTAGTTGGGTGCTTGGGTCATGGGTTTAATTTAAATTAAGGAACTCACCAGGGTTGTTGGCAACTTCTGGATGAAACCGACAGTATCTGTGAGAAGAAACTCATTCCCATTCTTCATCTGGACAGCAACCAAAAACCATTTAGTAGATAACAGTCTACAAGGCTTTGGAATTTAATAAGAAGAAACCATCCTATAAGTAGAATAGGCATTATGCTAAAGAATGTATATATATATATATATACACATGACAAAATTAGTTCTTTTTTGAAAGAGACATGATGAGATTAGTTCTGTCAGTATATTACTGTGCCGATGATTAAGATAAACTGTTCTTGGACACAGTATTAGTAAACTCGTCCACTCTTTACTGACCTGAACCCTTCTGGTGGTTGGATCAAGGGTTGCAAATAAACGATCTTCAGCAAGAACATCAGCTCCAGTCAACTGATTTAAAAGTGTGCTCTTCCCAGCATTTGTGTATCCAACCTAAATTTGCCAGATAGTGTTGTAACACAGACATCAGTGACTGCTAGAAAGTAGCACATTGATCAACTTTAAAATAAAAATCAAAATTGTTAAAATTTGTAGTTTTTTGTGTTTACTCACCAGAGATACTACTGGGACGGGCACTGAAATGCGCCTATTCCTGTATTGCTTTCTATGTTTTCTCACAGATTCTAGCTCTTTTTTAAGAACGCCAATCTAGCAAAACAATTGAATTACATGTTCAAGCTGTCATTTCTCTACTAATTATAAATAGCATCATAAAAATAAAAAAGAACTATAATGTCTACAATGCAAAGGAACTATTTAATCTGAAAAACAGCACCATTAGATCTCATTCTTGTGCACAATATAAGATTTTCAAAAAGTCAGTGATGCAATTATCAAAATTTACAAGAAGACTACATACTTGAGTGCGTAAGATACGCTTGTCCACTTCAATTTGTTTTTCTCCCATACCCTTCACCTTCCCTCCTGCTTGGCGCTCTAAGTGAGTCCACATCTTAGTTAAACGAGGTAACTGGTATTCCATTTGTGCCAATGCTACCTAGAAAGAAAATATATTTGTTACAGAATATGAATGCAAATGAGTTAAACAAATGATGATGATGTCCAAGATCCTCGAAAGAGTTGTAAGTTTCATGTGTTAAGGAGGCATATCATTGAAAGCATAATTAGCAATCTTGCCTGCAACGATGCCTCATGTGTTGCTGCCCGTTGGTTAAAGATGTCCAGGATAAGAGCAGTGCGGTCGCAAACGCTAACATCTCCGCCAAAAGTCTTCTCCAAGTTGCGCAGTTGCCTAAAACATTAGCATTTGAATTAAAAACATTACTAATAGGAAATGAGATGCACGAAGAGACTAGAGACAACATGAACACAAAGAATTTATCAAGCATGAAAACTTGAACAAATCTTACCCAGGAGAAAGTTCATCATCAAATATGACAGTCTCAACATCCAATGCATGTATCGCGCTCTTAATTTCTGCAACTTTACCAGATCCAATATATGTTCTTGGGTTTGGAGAAGTTAATCTGCATAACCAAGTGAGTAATTGAAGCTCAGCAACCAAATTATTGAGAAACAAGAAAGCTGCATGTTATCAGTTCGGTTCTTTTGTAAACGGTTCAAATTATAGCAGCTTTAGTACTCCATATAGTTATAAGAGTAGACATCTATGCTTCTGAATGCCGATAATAATATGCTAGATGCCATAAAGGACAATTAGAATCACAACACATAAAGCTCACTTCTGATATGTGGAGTCAACAACCAGTAGTCCAGCAGTATCGGCAAGCTGAGCCAACTCCTTCAGTGATTCCTCTATACCAAATGAATTAACTGTATCACCTTTCCGCTCAACACCAACCAGATAAGCCTTTTCTTCAAATACCTAAAATAAGCAAAAAATAAAAAAATATTACTTATAACAAATTGATTTGCTCCTAAAACATCCAATTCAAATTCAAACTCTCAGATGCATTAATAAAAATTTCAATTAATAAATTCTAAAAACCGACCTCCCTTCCATTTCGAAGCTTGAATCTATTCTCAAAACTATCCTCCTCATCTTTTATCTTCCTCCTTTTAAGTTTAGTCGAAGAAACCGAGGTCTTATTATCTGATACAGTGCCTGCGACTCCATTGTCAAGTACAAGTGCATCTTTCTTATCCTCTTCCGTATCAATTACTGGACTTTGCGAAGAAACATTCTCTTGAGGTACTACTTCAACATCTTGTTGGAGAGCTCTGCTAATAAGTTTAGACGACTTTGTAGAGAAAGTGAAAGGGAGGAAGCTTGAGTTGTTGGGATTTGGATTTCGCGGTAAATAATACTCGTTAATAGGAAGAGAGGGTTGAAGCAGAGAACAGCGACAAGCAATCATGGCGCGATAACTATGCCAATCTATCTATCGCCTCAGTCACAGAGAATATAAGATAGCGTAGCAACGTCGTCGTTTTTCCTTGGTGACCATTGTTGTCAGCTAGTGGTTTCGACTTTCGAGCAGGACCGATGCCAACGCAGGCTATTGTGCGCCACCTGATAGAAAGTGCCACGTGGAAACAAATATCAACATGTGGACAACCAAGTACACGTGCAATGGTCCACCACATTGATATTCTAAACCAATCGTGTACCGCCACCTGTGAGCCAAATCATCAAAAACGCACTCTAAAATTAAAATTTTCATTTTTTTAAAACTCAGATACGGAGCAGAATGGAGGGAATCAATAATATGGAGGGCAGAGACGAAGCTCTAAGATCCCCAATGGCTATTCGTTGTGCCAAAGCAGCTTTACTACTTTATTCGTTGAAATCGTCCTCAAATCTCTCTTCCAATCTCCCAAACAAGGATCAAAACGAGGTTAAATTTACATTCTCTGTTAATTGAATTGAGTTTTTAGCTTTCTTCTAAACTTTATTTGCATTTCGAATCGCTTTGCAGGAAAACGATCTGATGACAAAAGAAATAGGAGATCTGAAGATGAAATTAGCAAGGGAGCGAATCCGGAGTAAGAAAATCAAACTCTGTGGTCTAATGGAGGTGATTCTTCAAGTCATGATGATATTGTCCTTTTCTACCGTCCTTTTGGTGCTTGCTTTCAAGTCGACTTCAAATTGATACAAGTAATGATCTGCCTTAATTTTTGTCCATTGTCCTATCTGTTATTACGGTAGAAATTCAAAATCCAGTACATATATATGGTTGTCATTGTTAGATTGTGTTCTTTCTAATCTAGAGGTTTTGTATTGAGATTTTAGAATTCTCATAACTATGAAGATTGAACTGTTGTAACATGAGTAGTCTCTGCAAGACACTTTACTCAGAGAAGTGGAATAACGAACGACATGGCGTTTTTCCAGTTTCCCTTCTTGATTGGGCTTGTCTGCTATGCTAGCATGTGTTTTTGAATTGATGAGAAGATTGAAGATCGCTTTACCGTTTAGATAATGCCATTATGTTATCCAATAATTTGCAAGGTTAAAGGTGTTTATTTGCGCGCAGTGTAAAAACCTTTGGTATAAGCTCTCTTCTTCTCTGTCATGTCATTTTAACTTTTCTGAGGCACTTGATACTTTAATCTTCGAAGCATCTTTTGAATTATGACAGACCTTCTTGAAGATATTGTCCCAAATCCGGAGCGATCATATCATACGAATTGCAGTTTTAGCTAACAAATTGATATTCATATTTGTTTGTTTCCTAATTATAGTATTTATTTCTTTGTTCTTTTTAACTTTGAAGCCTTGAAATAGAAAACTAGAATTTCAAGTGACAATCAGATTCTTCATTCATGCGAAAATGTTTTCCCAAAAATACATGAATAATATTTTCTTAAACCTAAATCAAATAAGTACGAATATCAAGCTGTAATTCATGGAGATAATTGAGAAAAAAAAAATCATGGAGATATGTCACCAAAAAAAAATTTGTAGATGATTGACAAAAAGTGAGATATTAATTAATTCAATCTCAATTTGACTTTTCTCTATATGTCAATTGTTTTAATTAACATTCCAATCAGCAATTAGAACTTAGAAGAGTTCGTCACAGCTTCAAACATTGAATTAGACATTTAATACATAACAATTTGTTTTAAATTATAAAATTATGTTTCTGTATTTGTTAAGTACGTTCAAAATGGAAAATATAAAAATAATAAAAACAGAAACAAAATATCTGTATTCCAACTCCCATTCAAAAATACTACCTAATTTTAAAAAACAATGCTAAAAATAAGTAATGTATTGACCAAACGCCAATAAAATAAAAACTGTTATGATGTAAGAAGTTTCAAGGAGAACGAAAACGATAAACGAATTGGAAATCCTATAGCAACCGTCAGCAGCTAGCGTGTAAAAGCAGACACGTGTTAACGCTTGAATCAGTCACTCGCAACTACTCCCAAGTACAGCTAACGCAAACAAACAAAAATTGATAATTAATCATTAAAAGAGGTTCATAATTGGGATTCAACTATCCTACGAAAAAGCAGTTTCCCTCCCAAAATAATTTAACATATGCAATGGTTTTAAAATTAACATATTTAGATTTATTATTTTCACGATTTTGTGGAAAAAATAAATAATTCTCCTGAGGCTGATTTTGTTCGCTCTATATTTAACAAATACTACATCCAATTTTTTCATTTCTTTACGTTCTAAAAATACAAATATCAATATAAACTTACTTTTCATTAATACCAATACAAAATAATAATAAACAATTATCAACCCTTTATAACACTTACTTTTTTACCAATACCAATACAGAAATAATAATAAACAATTAAACCTATTTACCCGAAAAGGAAACGTAAAGAATTAAAAAAATTTACCAAAAACGGAAACGTAAAGAATTGAAAAAATTGGAGGTAGTAAAATATAAAGTAAACTGAGTGTTAAAGTTATCACATCAAATTTAAAAAAATTTGTTGAAAATTTGAGCTTCAATAAAACTCGAGCTTAAGCTCCACAAGTTAAAACAACACTGTAACTAATTTTTTCCAATATTTATAAAGTGCATATACAAATTTGATAATTTAATATGATGAGCCTAGCTCTAACTTTTTTTTTTTTCTTAACGCATAATCAAACTTCAATTTTTATCAAATAAGTTTAAAATTTTAGTTTAAGTTCAGTTGATTTGTTTTACGAGCCAATCTTAAAGAAGTATTCATCGAGAAAATATGTGCTTTGAATATTTAGCAACTGAGTTTGCTCATGTAACTAATTTTATCAAAACTATTTCCTACATCACTTATTTGTAACTGATACTAGGGGTGAGCGGTTTTGGTTCTAGGACAGTATTCACTGGTTCCTTTGGAATTTGAAACTAGAACCGGACCTAAGTCTTGATTTCGATTCCGATTCGGTTCTTATTTTTTAGTTCTGGTTCTGATTTTCTGTAGAATTATAAGTTTTTCATAAAGTATTAATTTTTAATTTTCATTTTGAACTTCTTAATAAAAAATTAATTTTCATTTTAAATAAATATAACTTTGAAAAGTCATTAAATTTTCATCAGTAACCTAGTAAAATGAGAATGAGTAGTTTTACTAAAAAATATATATACTTTTATTTATAAAGTTTTTCAGTTTTGATTCCAGTTCTAGTAAGGAACCAGAACTAGACCCATATTTAAAAACTTTCAATTTCAATTTCAGTTCTGATTCTTTTAAAGAGATTCTTTGCCAGTTATAATTCTGATTAGATTTGGTTATAGTTAGAGGCTTCAAGAACTATGCACAACTCTGATTGATACATATGATTATATTGAGTTGAAACATAAAACTTATAAAAAAATAAAAAATTATCATCAATTACATCAAATATGAACATATCTCTTAAATACAAAGAGAAAGGAAGTACAAGATTTTTATGAGAAAAATATTGTATTAGTGTTTCAAACAATTATTTTAAAAAATATAACCTTGATTAGTGTAATTAGTAAGTACTGCTACATTTGATTAATTATTTTAGAGTCACATAATATTAATGATATTTTTGGATTAATATGTATTCCGTGACGTTGATTCCCATTTGTCAATGAAGATTTTTTTTCTTCTCCATAACGATATAGGAAAATTAAGTATAGGAGTTGAGGGGGCATAATTTAGTAATTAGTGCGCTGCGTTGTGACATATTGGTTACGAGTCCGAATTTTTATTCGGACGTGTGTTGATAAAGGAGGACCATTCACTATTGTGTGACCCATGATTTAAATCCCTCTCTTTAATAAAAAAAAAATTAACGTCTTGAATTCTTAATTAATAAGTATATTTTATTAATAAAAATATGTTTTTATAAGTTTCCTCTTGAAGCAAAATTGGTTTCCATACACATGAAATTTCTCCAATTAAGTTCCACAGTGCCGTAAAATGTCGGCAATCAAACTCTACCTAAAATTAATTTCATAAAGTGTGATTAACTACTAAATTAAGTGCTTGTATTTAGTCGGAACAAATTAAAATTTGAGTTTGGACATGTGAAATAAGAACATTTATAGAAATACACAAAGATTTTATTTTTATTTTCTACAAAAGATGAAAAATTGTATCAACATACAAAGTTGATTTAACCAAATGTTTCATTTTGAATTCAATTTTTCTCAAAGGAAACTTGGTAAAAACTGGTCGAAAGAGTTTTGCAGCGGGTTCGAATCCTGTGGTTTGGTGACTATATGCTATATGGAAATAAATAAAAGCAGCAAAGGAAAATAATAGTATTATGGATGGATGGTTGTGAAGATTGATTAGGCGAAACTGTAGAAATTAGGCTTAATAGAGGTGTAGTGATAGGTCTACCTACTGGTGGTTAGGTTTTGAACCCTTTTAAGCAATGAAAATCAAACAACTATTACATAAACAACGAACAAAAACAAAAACAAAACAACCACCCAATTTCTAGTTTCATGTATCTTTGAGTTGGGTAACTTGGGTTTTCATGTCACACGTGAGAAACCTGGAATCATTACCAGACAAATATTCTTTTTAAATTATTCTATCTACTCTTGTTCATTAAAAAATTCATTTCGTGTACCCTGTTGTTGGTCCTTACAATAATAAAAATATTACCTTTATTTTGGGTTGGCTTCAATCTTCCAATCATGAGGAGGAGGAGGTTGGTTTGCTTCTGTTTCTGCTTGGAAATAGTATCTGTTATTATTATCTCTTGGGATTAGTTTCTTTCTTTTTTTTTTGAAGTTTTTATCTTCTGCTCCCTGTCCTAGAAGCATAATTTCTGGGGTTTTCAGGTATTTTATTCTTTCTTCTTTTGTTTTTGTCTGTAATGATTGCTCATCTTTTCTCTGCTTAGTTGATATCAAGGGAATTTAGAGAAGAACTAACTCGTATATGATACTTTTTTTTTTTTTGACTAAAGATATGTGACTAGTAATATGATAATTTTGTACCTTAATTTTTGGATTTAAGCATTTCTTTTTGTGGGGAATTCTTGCTCAGGTGTCTTAAGTTTCTTTCAAATTCTTTTTTTTTTTTTATACTTTGGTTGTAGTGAGTTATGCTGTAATTATGATTTGATTGTGTTTTCTGATTTGGGCATGAATTATGCTGAATTGCTTCTGATGATTATTGAAGCTATTATTAGTTTTTAGCTGGGTTCTCTTGTTTTCAGCTTCTTTTTTCTTTCTGAAAGACATCATTGGATTTTGTGATTTTCTTGTTCAATTTTCCTCTGAAACTTTCTGGCTTCTTTGTGCACTTGAATGCAAATTTTGACATGGGTTTGGCGCAGAATTAATCTTTAATTATTGGGAATAATGCATTGGTTAAAAAGAACAAATGGGTTTTGCTAATAAAGATTATCTTTTTGCTGCATGTTTCTATTGGGTTCTGGTTTTCTGCTTTTGCCTACTGGGTTTTCGGAGTAATTTATAATAGTCTCTTGCTTTATTTTTAATTTTAACTTATCATTCATTTCTTTTCTTTTCTTTTCATGGAGTAGGATGAGGTTTTAATGGATTCGTACACTTGGTTGTTAGTTTTAGCCTGGATGCTATTTTCGCTTTTAAGTATCTTGAGAAGCTGAATAAGTTATTGCACTATTTCTTGATGGTGTTGTGTATTAATGTATTGGAATGTCATGAGAATTCCAGGAAATCTGAATAACTGAAATTTAAAATACATGAATCTATGGTGATTGTGACCAATCTAAAAATTTGAGTGATTTATAAAAGGGATTGTCTGTTGTCAGGATTTGTTATTCTTGGTGACCAGTCAGTTTATGAGGAACACTGAGAGTGCTTTTGCGTCAATCTCCACATGACTTGAGGTTGATAAGAGGAAGAAGGAAATGGCTAATTACTACCCCAGTTTAAGCTGTCAGAGAGAAAACTTGCAAGGTCCATATCCTGGAGATCAGAAACTTGCTGCTTATTCAGAACTTCCATCTCATCATAGCAATGTGTCAATTTATGCGAACCATGCTTCTGCGGCAGGGTCATATTCAGAATTTTTATCTGGGATTTCCTTGACTTCTCAGAATTGTGCGGAATTCACATCAGTCAGAGAGAGGAATGAGATGGTGTTCATTCCACCCACGACCAACATGATGAATTTGCAATCTATTGATGGACATTTAAACGCAGCAGCAGCAGAACATACTGCAGGCAGCCATGTCAATGGGGATTCCCAAGTGGTTTCAAGGTCACAACTTGGCATTCTTGATACTGAACAAAATTACCAGAGTCAAGGATTATCTTTAAGTCTCGGAACAGATATGCAATCAGCAGTTTCTGTTCCATCATTTCAGTATCAAAATCCGAACCTAGTTTGGCCTTCATTATCAAGTCAGCACCTTCCTATGACGGGAAAGTGGAACTTTTCCTACGAAGGTGATGAGAGTAGCCAAAGTAAAGGGTTCAGAAGTTCTGAGTGCTTCTCTACTTCTGCTAGAGGTAACCATAGTCCTATCAAAAGAGAAACTTCCCACAATCTGCAGTGCTTGGACAGCCACAAAGATATTCATGATACATATATGTACGCACCTTCAGGTTATGCTAATGCTACATTGAACGCTAAATACCTCAAGGCAGCACAACAACTGCTTGATGAAATGGTTAGCGTCAGAAAGGCCCTGAAGCAGCATCCATCCAACAAATCTTTTGATGAAAACAAGGAGACAGATGGAGGATCCAAAAATCAATCTATCCCTCCCACATCAAGTGGATTGTCTTCAGGCCCTAGTGAGTCAATCACCAATTCCTCATCTGAGCCATCTCCTACAGAACAACAAGAGTTGCAGAACAAGAAGACAAAGCTTTTGTCCATGTTGGATGAGGTAAACCTTATATGTGATGATTCTGTGTTACTATTTATCTGGTTTTGATGTTTGCATGGTTTGTTTAATTTGATGAAATTTATTTGGCATATTGGATGATAGTTTTGACAAAATCAGACTGGCAGCATCGATTCAGATGCATTTCAGTTTAAGGAACACAATTTGGTATTATACAAGTTATTTCTATGGGGTTGATTAATTGAATTGAGAAGAGAAAAATGGAATATTGTGGTGGGTTCATAAAGCAAAGTATGATAGAAATGCATTACCATTAGTTTTGGTTATCTCACTTCACTTGCTCTAGCTCATTCAACTTTTAGATGTTCCCATCAATGAAACTGAAATACTAGAACCCTATTACACTGAAGAAACAATCCCTTTGAAGCATAATATGCAGTTGATTTAGCAATGAACATGATAAGGTGATCGTGGTTGGAGTTGTGAGAGGATCAAGGAAGGATATCGTGTTGATTTAACTGTCCACTGGATTATAGCTCCTAATGGGTTGGGCCAACTTTTTTTACCTTGGTTTGTCTACAGTTCTTTGCCGCAAGGAGTTTGCGTTCATTGAGAGGTTACTGAACTTTTTTTTTTTTCAATGCTATAGGTGGATAGAAGATACAAGCAATATTATCATCAAATGCAAATTATGGTGTCATCTTTTGACATGGTTGCGGGTCATGGAGCATCTAAAGCATATACAGCACTTGCTCTCCAAACAATTTCTCGTCACTTTCGCTGTTTGCGTGATGCAATTTGTGGACAGGTAGAGATGACAAGGAAAAAGCTTGGGGAGCAGGATACTTCGTCAAATGGTCAAGGAGCAATACCCCGTCTTCGTTATGTGGATCAGCAACTTAGACAGCAGAGGGCTCTTCAGCATCTTGGTGTGATGCGACATGCTTGGAGGCCTCAAAGGGGACTTCCTGAGAGTTCTGTTTCCGTCTTACGCGCCTGGCTTTTTGAGCATTTCCTTCATCCGTATGTTCATGGCTGCTTGTCTTTTTAATTGCACTCCTTACCTCCATATATGTTGTCCAACTAATACTTTCCTGTTTTGGAACCAACAGCTACCCTAATGATTCGGAGAAAATCATGCTAGCAAAGCAGACCGGCTTGACCAGAAATCAGGTAAATTTTTATCTACCTGATGTACCAATCATATGTTTACTTGACTGAGCATCTCACAAGCTTCAGACTGATGATATCCTTCCATCAGGCATCTTTGAGTAGTCTCTTTGCAAGTTTGTGCCCTCCTTTTGTTATTTCATAAGCACATTGAGTTGTAACTAAAAATTCTTATCAATGGTGAAGCTCACCTTTTCCTGGTGGTTAATAATGTCTTCTTTGGATCAGGTTGCAAACTGGTTTATAAATGCACGAGTGCGCCTTTGGAAGCCCATGGTCGAGGAAATATACAAAGAAGAATTTGCTGATTCAGAGGTAATATCTAAATCTTCTATAGATGATGGAGCCAAAGCATGTGGAGAGAATCATTTGGCATCTGGGAATAGGCTAGACGATTTGCAAGACAGTTTGACTTCTGCAGCTGCTGAAAATATTCACTCAGCTAGAGTTCACGATATGAAGTCTGATATCATTCCTGATATAGAAATTAACAAAACTATTACAAAAACAATGCTTCAGAATGATTCTAATGAAGATTATGTTTCAGATTCCGGGATTAAAAATCTCCAGCTCAACCAAAGGTCTTACATAGTTAATCATAGCCCTTATCTGGACAAGAACATCTCATATGACCAACATGGTGACCAGAGATTTATGCCTGCTGGTCTTTCATATGATATATCAGAGTTGAGTGGATTTGGTATGGGCAATCAGGTATCACTTGCGTTGGGATTACAGAGCCATGAAACTGACTCTTTTCCAATCTCTGGTGGGAACCATATTAGAAGTAACAATGCGGATGCATCATCCGTAGGACCCGATACAATGGATTATCATTGCATGGATCCAGGAAAGCAACAAGACAGGTTTGGCAATTCCCATCTATTACATGATTTTGTAGTTTGAAGAATCCTTATTTCTGCCATCTAGCTTTACGCTTCAAGAAATCAAACTTGTCAATAAGATAATTTGTCAAGTTTTTGAATAACATAAAAACAGAAATTACATGCCCTGTGATATTTCCCTACCCGGTACTGATGATCCTACTTGCTTATGGTTTGAATAGGACACAACCATTCCAGCTACAGAATGTAGATGTACGTATGGGCATATGATGCCCACCTGTAAGATACAAATAGATTGGTGAATTTAGACACATTTGTAAAGATACAATAAGACACGTGGTCTTCTGTACTCCCTGAATAAGAAATTTTGTATAAGTAACAACTATTTGTGACAATGATGTATCATATCATTCAAATTTATCAAAATAAGTGTGACATGAAAATAGCTTGCTTGTGTGATGATGCAAGAAAATTGGCAGAAGCTTATTAAACTTTGTCCCTTTTTTCCTTGAGTAAACACTCCGATACTTAAGTCATAAAAGAAAATGGAATTTAAAATAGACAAGTTACTGAATTTTTGTTTCTGTAGCATGTGCATAACTTGTAGTTGAATGAGATCATGTAAGGCATCCCTTCATCCCCAAGTATAGGTTTGCTTGAGCAATTGAAATTAAGCACAGATTAAGGGAATTTCACGTTCTTCCTTGATTGCTTTCGTTTTCAATCATGATTTTAATTAGGCAAGACTAATATTTTTCTAGCATCTGGGATTGTGGTCCCATATCATATATATATATGTCTTCCAGTTTCTTGGATGCCATTTTCTGAACTCACTAGTCTTTTTCAAAGGTTTCTCCTTTTATAAACTCATTGTCGGCAAAATTTATGTAGTTTTGCTTCCTGCTTTACCCATTTATGCTTTTTGTTTCTGGGATGAGAATAGAACCATTTTACATACATACATAAAATGTACCTTTCAATTTTAGGTAACAGTCTCTATAGCATGTGGCTTAAGCAAAAGCAACAACCTTTGCTTCAATTTCTCACATGTGCCTAATCCCACTATTACCTAAATTAATCACTTTGAAAATACTCATCTTTGATCTTGTCAACAGGAAATTCATATAAAAATACTTCCTAAACAGATGGGATTTGCTTCAGAAATATCCTTCTATGGATTCTCTGTCTGTTCTTTACTATATACATACATACATACATACATATATATATATAAAGAAATAAACTTTAGTTAATTTTTTTTTTTCGAATAAAGGGTGTCTTAGTACGTAGAGTAGGCAGGTAATCTGGCACTGGAACGCAATGAAAACGACCCATGAATAAGGCAAAGCTGATAAAATTGTTGAACTTTAGACCCAAATTTCGTTGCAATAAATGAATATCCAAAGCAATTTCTCTTGCAGTCACGTTCCTCTGTTCCCTAATTATTGTCATCAAATTCTATTTTCACTTAGAGGAAAACTAGAAATAATACAGAAAATGATGACAATAATAAAAATTTTATCTTTAGTGGTTGAAATTGACTCGGATGATTCAGAAAAAATTGCAGAGACCTTTAATCTTGAGGGGGTGGCCCTTTCAGTTTCAGGTCATAGTAAAAACAATAATGTTACGGAAACCAGAGAGCGACAAGAGGAGGAGGAGGCCAAAGGAACAAAAATGGCAATCATTACAAAAGCTAATAGAAAAAATGAATACCCAGAAGAAATTACACAAAGAATCAATCTTTTCAGCCTACCAAAATCCAAACCATACCCACAAAACATATGACTAGTCTATTTGAAAAAATCTCAAGAACCCATTTTTATTTTCTTGAAAGATTGTGAAATTTAATGTTCTTTCAACATCTATATGTATGATAAAGAAAAAAAAAAAACATGCATATGCATGATTACTACACCTAACAGGGAAAAGTTAGATATTCCCATATGTTTACAGTATCAGAAACAGACAATCTTAAAACTGGGAGTGTGCAAAAGATAGCCAACTTTTTATCCTCTTTTTACAGACTATAGCAACCTAACCCAGCAGTAGTACAGAACAATATAAACATTTTAAGAGGGAGAGGGAGGTAGAGAGAGATTTTCACAGTTTTGAGCTCAGTGAAAGTACTTTTGAGTCTCCCAACGAAATGCAACTGCACAAACTAAAGCTGAAGGGTTTGATGCTTTTGGTTCTTGTTTTATAGTCAGAGAAATTAGGGGACCATATTTTGCTGTCATTTTCTTGCATCTTTACTTGGCCAATTAGCTTCTCTTCTTTGAACAAGTAGCAGAAGCCTATGTTCTTAGGCACTGTAGCTTTTGGCTGCTTTGTTTTAGTAGCCCTGCTCTATTCATATGCTATCACACAGAAAAAGCAACAGAAAGATAAAAAACAAAGGCCTGTGTTTGTGTGTTTCCGTCTTTGAATTATTATAATATAAAGTCATGGATTGGTAGATTTCCAGTCTTGGCTTTTGTTCTTCCATAAATTTTTTTTATGGGTTTGCTAAACTTAAATGATTTCCATTGTAGCTTTCAGAGGGTTTCTCTCGAACTTTGTTAGTTCAATGAATTATGAATCGGGGGGCTTTACTAATTAAGGTATTAGTTTTTCTTGAATTCTGCTCTCCTGGTCCTGTCCTTTGACCTCCTTTTCTGTGCTTTTTAAAATTTTCAACTCTCTCTTTCTTTTAATTTCTTCTGATGATTTCTTTAATGAATCTCTTGTTGCTTGCAGTTAATTTTTTAGTTGAATTCTGTTATTATTACATCTAAACTGAACTGGGTTTCATTTCTGTTCACTGTCAATGAGTTTTGCTTCCCAAAAGCTATTTGCTTTAAAATTTTAAATTTCATCATTTGCAACCTTTTCATCACATCTTTATCTGGGGTTTTCATTTCACTCATTTTAAGAGCAAATTAGGACACATTTTCAGAATTCTACTTGGAATATAGATAATAATTTAGCTTCTTCTTCCTTTGGTTATGTTGCATTGGAGAGTTTTGGTTTCTTACAATTTTTAGTAAAGTTATAGTAGCACCTTCTCTTTTACCTATGGTTTCTCAAGATTCCAACCCAAATCCAGCTTCTAGTATGTTACAACAATTGTTTATCTCAGACTCAATTAATAGTCAAAACCAATTTGAAACCCATAATTTCAATAATTATGGGTCAGATTTAAGAGGCAACCATTTATTCCCTCAATCTGTAGGTGTATTACCTAGTATACAGTCTCTTGGGGAAAGAATGTCAAGGTCAATAGACCTTGTACAAGCTTCTAATACTGTACCTCAGGAATCTGAGATTAGCCATACTAGAAATATAATGGATCTTCTTGGAGCTGCAAATGCTACCAATCATCAACTTTCTTTGTCTCTTGGTTCTCACATGCTTGCTTCTCAAGTTCAATACCGGCAACGATCGGTTAATTCGGATGTTGTCAACCCCAGTTACATGATTCCTGGTGAAGAAGCAAGAAAAGCTTGTAATCCAGAAGTTGATCAAGTAAATGATGATTATTCTTTTTCTGGTAATGCATTTGGTCTGTCATCGGCTGCAATGAGTAGTTCTTCCAATTCTTATGGAACAGAATCTTTTGCCATTGCTATAAAGAATTCAAGATATTTAAAGCCTACTCAAACCCTTTTAGAAGAAATTGTTAGTGTCAGTAGCAGAGCAGTGGAAATTAATAATGAAAAGTATATGGCAAAGTTACTTCCTGGTGGAAGAAGAGGAGCTTTAGGAGTAGGACTTTCTTCTGAATATAAAGCAGAATTATGCTGCAATGGGCTTGTACCGTCTGAAAGACACGATCTTCAGGTTAAAATTGCAAAGCTTATAGCTTTGTTAGAGGAGGTAAGGTTGGGGTAATTCTTGAGTGCTTTCTTCAATTTAGAACTCCATTAAAATATCATTCTTGTTCTTTAATTTTCATTAATATTTGTGTCTCAGATTGAGGGTAAATATGAGAAATACTACCATCAAATGGAACAAGCAGTCTCCTCCTTTGAAGAAATTGCAGGTTTAGGAGCAGCCAAATCTTATACTTCTTTAGCATTACAAGCCATGTCCAGGCATTTCTGCAACCTCAGAGATGCCATTGTGTCTCAAATTAATGTAACAAGAAGAAAATTTTCGCAAGATTCGCCAAAAATCAGCACAGGATTATCTCGGCTCAGCCTATTCGATATAGAAAGTGGACAAAACCGGATGTCTCTTCAACAGCTCGGACTGTTCCAAAGCCAAAGGCAAGCTTGGAGACCCATTAGAGGCTTGCCAGAGACATCTGTAGCCATTCTACGCTCTTGGCTTTTCGAACACTTCTTGCACCCGTAAGTTGACCTTGCGTGAGCAGAATTTGTCCTAAAATTTCCAGTGGATTAGAGATACGAGCGATTGAATAAATTCCAACAAACAAGAATTCCAGCCTTATATATATAGCAAATCATACATACATATACTGAGACTTATATCAATAATTGTTCTTATATAGGTATCCAAATGATTCGGAGAAGCTAATGCTAGCATCACAGACAGGTTTGACCAAGAATCAAGTTAAGCGTTGCTATAACTAAATTATGTTTTTCTTTCTTTTCCAAGAATTATGGAAATGATTGTTTATCTTACATGTTCCTGTTGGTTTCAGGTTTCAAATTGGTTCATAAATGCTCGAGTTCGGTTATGGAAGCCAATGATAGAGGAAATGTACAAAGAAGAGTTTGCAGAATCTTGTGAAGACTCGAATCCTTTAATACTAGGTAGCAGCAGTTCCACTTCCATGACAATGGAAGGCGTTACTGATAATTCAGAGGACTGAATTGAAAACTTTTCCAAGTCGGGTTTCTTGATTGAAAGAACATAATTAAGTTCCTCTGTAATTGTAATTATCCAGCAAATGCAACAAAGCTGGAATAAATTATTCCAGCGTTTAGCTTAAGCTAAAATTTTATGATGCTTTAACTTAACCTTTTATTTTTAAATTTTTTTTAAGTGGGAAATTTGCTTTTTGGGGTCAATGTTATGCTTTGAGCTATTGTAGAGGCTTCCCAGTATTCAACTTTGATGGGACAGTTATCCTATCCATTTCGGATGGCACCTATAAATTATATCACCAATCAATCACAGGCCTTAAAAAAAGGAGGCTTTTTAATTGGAATTTCCTTTTTGAAATCCGTTCATGTACAAAAAGCAAATTACAAATTTATGATATTGAATTGAACAAGCACACTATCCAATGCCAATTTGTGTCCACTATTTACTTTTTTATCCTCTTAATTATTTATTTTCAATACTTAAATTTTTTAACCACTCTTATAATATAGACTCTAATATTCAATCCAGATTCATAACTTGAATTAAACTAAAATAATTCAACTAATGGAAGAAAAAAAAAAAAATCAAAACTAGGGTTTAGAAGAAAAAAGTTTAATTATAATGATAATAAGGTTTTTTGAAATAATGCACCAACCTATGTTTCATGCATATGTATTTTAAATGGTTTCAATTACTACATCCGATTTTCTCATTTATTTACATTTGCTTTTCACCAATACCGATAAAATCAACTTTTCATAAATACTAAAATATAAATAATAATAAACAATTACTAACCTTCTAAAAAATTTACTTTTCACCAATATCAATAAAAAAATAATAATAAACAATTACAAAACTTACTATAAATCGAGATGTAAACAATCCAAAAACACACCTAAAAAAGGAAACGTAAATAATCCAAAAAATCAGAGGTAGTAATTTATTTTTTATCATTTAAGTTTGATTCAATTTGATCTTTGGCTGTCGAAAATGTTGATTTTGTTCGAGTCAAATTGTAAGAAATATTGAAATAACTAATACTAATAAACATATGTGGAAAGAAATATAACTACTTTCAAGTATAGGTATATCATTTTGCTCTTTAACATTGGAGACAGGAGAGTAATGTGGAATGCATGGTTTTAAATAACGGCCGTTACGTTATTTCACGGTTTTTGAACTCGCCGTTACGTTATTCACCGTTATTTAACGGTGATAAAAAAATTGAATGTGTAACGGCCGTTGCCGCGACAGACCGCGGCATAACAGTTACTATTGTAATTATTAAACTTTTTATATTTTGAACATCATGTAGTTGTATGTCTATACACAATACTCTATATATAAAAATATTATTTTATTTTAACTAGAAAAAGAAGTGAAAAAAAAAACTTGGACAATAATTGTTTATAGATAGTTTGTTTGCACCTCCTG
>CATIWJ010062767.1:0-12847 GCA_949640765.1 Croton laevigatus | reverse complement strand
ATATCCAATTATTTTTATATTTGTGATCCAAAAATCCCACTGGCCAAACCAACGTGGAAAACATGATCCAAACGTAGAGTCTAGTAGTAGCAAAAAAATCCCACTCATAATCATACCAATTCATCTAAGTGAATTTCACAGTCATAATTCATTAGCTATTCAATCCCCACAAAAGCAAGACAATAGATTGAGGTTTCTGACCTATCAGAGCTTGAGGTGTCACCTAATTAAATTCTTGCTTAAACATCGTTTGCCTTTAATTATGTTCATTCTTATGTAATTCCGCACTTAAATTCAATTCAACAATTGGTTTAGTAATTCACTAACCTTTATTATTTTTCTGTTTTCAAAAAAAAAAGAAAAAGAAAAAGAAAAGAACACTTTTGGGTCATTTAGTTTAGAGGTTGGGAGGAGTTGATAGCTGTTAGAGTCCAATCGCTATTATTTAGGCGTTTGGTAAATAGTGTCATCAACAGCTTATAGCGGATACAGAATAGAATCCGCAACGGATTATATCGGCTGGGGAAAGGAGCTTTTTGCGAACAACTCTTATTTTAATAATTTTTAGACGAAATTAGTCTTCATTTGTTAAAGATTTCCTCCCTATTTCTTGCTGATTTCCTACTTCTATTCCATTCCTCTGCTTTTGTAGTTCGATTTTCATTTTTCGTTTGGTTTTGAAAGTCAAAAACACAAAAATCATTGAAATTTCACAAACCCATTTTGAGAAATCTTTAAATGAAACATGTTCCTCTGCTTCTGTAATTCGATTTTAAGATATATTTAAATGAAGTTCGTTCCTCTGCTTCTATAATTTGATTTTCATTTTTTGTTTTGTTTTGAAAGTAAAAAACACAAAACTTATTTAAAATTTCCCAAACCCATTTTGAGAAAACTTTAAATCACTTTAAATCAAGAAACTTGCTAAACCATTCGAGGTCAAGGACCAGCTGTGATTGAAACTAAGGAGTTTCGTGAAGCAAAAGCTCATCTATTCTTGTATTCAAAAATATGAGGGCCTCAGGTAAATGATACTGTGCTATTATTTTTGTTTTGATTTTCCATGCCTTACTTCGTTTTGAAACCTGATTGACTGCTTGTTGTGTTTCTATTCACTTGGGTTGAGTTTTGTGTTATTTATTATTTCCTCATGTTGTTTCTATTCATTAGTTTTTAATGTGTGCATGTCTTCAAAGACACTAATGCTGCGGCACATAGTTCAATTGCTTTTAATTTTTGTCATTCTAATCATGTATTAGGTTCGCATTGCGTAAACGAAATGGAATCAAGAAATGGATATAAAGAGAAAGGAAACAAATCACCATGAATACTCTTACCTATTTAGGTCTGTTCCAGAAACAAAATAATTTGTCCCTCATTCCTTATGTGACTATTTGGTTTAAAGCAGGAAATCAGAATCAGAATTTTATTTTTTTTTAACATGAAGCACCTATATTGTTAATAATATGTATTTAGAACCTATAACTTTTATTAATTTAAAAAAAATTGACATGAAACATTATCATTGATGATTGATAACATGTAAATACAAATCAATAAATGTATATATAGTTCAATACAAATACAAATAAATATATATAAATAAAAGTAAATAGGTGGGCTTATTTGCAAAAATCCAAGGACATTTTTTAAAACATTGAAAATATGGAGGGCTAAAATGAAAAAAGCTACTTCATCTTCTTCTTCTTCATCGCACAATCCTTGGCAGCCTCAACCTCTGATGAGTCGCTCCACTGTTTGACCATCGAGACTACTCAGACCGACCATCTAAAATAGCAGCTTGCTCCTCTCTATCTTTCGGCGACTACACTGTCGAGACTAAGCTCCATCGCTTTTGCCCGATGAAACAAAGAGCTCCATTGATGGAGTTTGTCATTCATGGCCAGGAGCAGCTGCTTCGATGCCAGTGTATAAGATCGCCGTCCATGGCCAGTTTGTCCTCATCACAGCTCGTCGTCCATGGCAAGGGACAGATGCTTCGATGTCGGCGCATCAGACAGCCGTCCATGGCCACTCCGTTTGGCGGAGGAGAGAAGAAGGAGCGTCGGTGGTGGCTACACAGTTGGTTGCTACTACTTGTGAATATGGTAGTGGAGTGCTAGGGGAGAGAGAACTAGGTAATAGAAGAGGGGAATGAGAATTGAAAATATGGTGGGAAATGAGTCTAAAGAACTTTGGAGGGGAAATTCAAAAGAAAAAAATAATAATAAGAATGAATAAATTGACCTAACAACTCCTACCAGTCCATTTCATTCTCTTACCTTTCTTGATTATCCAGTACCAAACGCCACTTAGTTCATTGTTTCCATGATTATACTCATTTGGCTGATTTCCACTAGCCAATGAAGAGTGGTTATTTTAAAAAATAAAACAAAATTAATGAATTGCACCTCCTTATATTAGAGGGTGCAAATTACTTCACGTCAATAAAGAAAGTTGATTTTCTTATTTTCTTTAAAAAAAAATGAAGTTTTTCAAAGTAAAAATTCAAATTTTCAGAAAATTTGAACAAAACTGTTGAGCCAAGTGAAAAAATATCAAAAATCAGTCCATAATTTACTTTTCTATATTATTTTACTTGTAATTTAAAATGAGCTAGAAAGAGGTAAAGATACAAATTCGAAGAAGTTCTTTTTATTTATTTTTTTTTTTTTAACTTCACATGAATTTACATGCATAGCTAATAAATCTTAACACCAATCCAACTCAAATCTCGAGAGGTGTGAACTGATCAAATTAACTTACTATTTACTTTCTTTGAAAAAAAAAAGAAAAAAAATCTAACTATTTACTACTCCATTATCTATTGAATTTAATATGAACTTCCATTTTCTTATAAAATGCCTTGTAAATAAATTTAATTCCATAGAAGTATTCTTTATTTATTTATTTGGGAAAGAACCAATACGTATAAGAAGACTTGACTTTGTCTTTTCTGGAAATTTTTACCACCAAGTGTTTTTATTAAAAGCGAGTTACTGTTGTAGCTTTGGTTTTGTGGGGTAAAAAATGCAGCAGAAAAGAAACAGCAGTAACTTAAAATTAGTTTTTTGAAAAAAAAAAAAAAAATAGAAACTAACAGTAGTCATTCTTACTGAAAATTAATGAACCCAAGTACTCTAACATATAATTTAATTTCTCAAAATAAGGATCTAACATTCACACCCAAATATGCAGAGCAGTCATAAAAAATAATGATAAGAGAATACTACGAGCACCAATGACAGTAACAAAATTATTTTTCAGTTTCCATCAACATGTCTGAGAATTTCTAGCCTTTCAAGATGGCTTCTTTAAGAACCACAACAAGCTGATTTTTGGGCAGTTTGGCTGGCGCCTCCTGCCTGGTCTGGTTGGTTAATTTTGATCGTCTGAGGCTGCAAAATTCAATGTGAATACTCAGTCCCCCCTATGCTTTAAAATTTAGGTTCCAGCTAAAACTAACAGCATCAAGTTCAACAAAATGAGTCATATATTTTACATTTGCACATCAATGAAATTTAGAATTCAAATAAAAAGTAGATGATTGGAAAAGAAACCCAAAGAACCTAAAATCCATTTCTAATTGACCAGATAAGTATGCTGTTAATGTTTCACAAATTGTACTCCGCATTTATTGATGGATGAATAACATTAAACATTTGAAAATAAATGAAGAATATAATCGTACCTCGGCCCTCGAGTCAGTATCTGCAAGCCTTTGCTTGATATCCCTAGCTATTGAAAAGAAAACCTCCTCCACATTTAAATTTGTCTTTGCACTCTGTGAGACAATGTTGTCTTCATCATATATACACATAAAGAATCAACTAGTTTTAGCTAATTTCAACTAAAACAACAAATTCACGTACAGTTTCAAAAAACTTGATGCCATATTCATCTGCAAGAGCCTGACCCTTTGAGGTGGGAACAGCCTAGAAACAAATGTATTTGTCAATTTCAAGTCATATATATGCATGCACACATCCCCACAAAGACACATCAAAACCCAAGCAGAGAGTGAAAGAGAACAGACCCTTTTGCTTTCATCCATATCTGCCTTGTTACCAACCAATATCTTGTTCACATTATCAGAAGCGTGCTGTTCAATATTACGGATCCAGTTCCTAATGTCTAGACATAAATGGAAATCAGTATACTTAAAAAGAATTGGAATGATGAAGAAAAGAACTATGTAAGAGTAAAACATCCTTGATCTTCCAAAAAGAAATAAGTACTGCATCATCACCAATAGTAACTTCCGCAGGTACATATTTTGTAGAAGAAAATACAAAAATATTAGACATTTATCAAATCAATGACAATGACATAACAAAAATTCCAAAAGCAATTATTGTTAAAAGATAACTCATCGGTGATATGACAAAAAAGGTATTAGAGGAAGTAATTACTGTTAAAAGATGACTCATCAGTGACATCATACACGAGCAAAATACCCATAGCTCCACGATAATAAGCTGCAAACAAAACTCTGCTTCAGCAAACTCCAAAAGCTATGAAAAGTAAGCAAGGAAACAAATTAAGGAGTGTGAAAAGAAGAAACAAGAACTTCTACAGAACGCCAGAAAAATAATTAATAAAATCTTAAAAGGAATGCCAGAAGCCATATTCCCAGCCCCTAGTCCAGACTCCAGAGTTGCCTTAAGGAAGGCACTGAATCCAAGCACATGACTAAATATGATCCACTAGGAAAGTCCATAATGGTCATTCTATTTCCAAACAAAATACTCATTGCTTGTTTCAGAGGAACAGTCAACCGGCAAGCATATCACAAACCAGCATTCCAGAAGAAAGGCTGTATTGCACCATGGTTTGTACATGTTCAGCATAAAATAACATCCGGTTTTGCTGGTTCAGCTAGATTCAGGATGATCATTCAAGTACAAACAAACAAAGTTACTAAAACAACAAAGAGACGACAGAAACACAAGTGCATATGAAAGTGCTCCATTCAGCTTGCATACATATCCAGGGGAACAGAACAAAAGAACATAATCTACATACTGTAGGCAACAGGGATATGGATGGAGAATACACCAACATCCCTCATGTACACTGTATAACTTCAAGTTCAAAGACTCCCCTGCATAAAGGTTTTGTTTCCCAGGAACAAATCAGCAGATTCAAAGATCAGCATTGATCCTACATAGAAGGCTGCAAATGTGCTAACCCATGCTCCAATAAGCTAATGTCAAACTACTCAAAAAAACAAAACCAAGCCAAATATCACAATATTTAAATTTCGCTTACTTGCCTAACAGAGAAAAATATAACCAATTTCTTTTTGAACATACATTCAAAAATTTTATATAATGAAACCATAACAAAAACTTAAAACGCGCTTGTAATTTTTATCCTTTTTATATTATACTCCCTCCATCACAATTTCAGTAGCAGTTAAACTAATTTAATTGTCTTTTTTCTATATTTTTTTCATATTATACCCCTCGCAAATGATGTGAACTTCTCAACATAGAAAATCTAATCATCATCAATTATCATTATTGTTTATTGAGGAGTATAATTAGAAAGATGAATAATATTTAAAACTAATTATAAAAAATGGGAGTACAACTTTGGGGCTCCCAAAAAGGAATTTGGGATGGTGTGAGTATCATATAATAAAATATAAATATTTAGAAGTACACTAACGGCATGTATGATTAATAAATACCTTTGTTTTTGTATTGACTTCTCTCAAAATTAATAGTTCTAAATAAGAAGTACTTCACACAATAACAGCCAGTTGGCTGAAAAGCTGGAAGAAGTGAGCTTTTCTCCATCAAGCCTTCTTTATTTATTAGAAGAGAGAGCTCCAGAAAGTAGGTTATAATTTGGCTTAACGACCACAACAAATAAACTCGGGTGAACTATAGTTTGGCTTGTCGAGCTTGAGGGGGACAAAAAACCCAAACGGGCTTGATTAAACCAAAACCCTAAGAGTTCGTAAGTCATAACCAGTTTGGCACAGTTCGGCCCAATAAGCATAATTATAGGTGGTAGGGCATCAGTTTATACTTTCACACAACCAATGGTCCATTTCATCAGTCAATTACCAAAATTACCCTATTTTACAAACACCAACCTCCAAAAAATGTGAAAAGACAAATCAAAAAATAGAATATAACTGAATAAGTAAAGGACATACTCAAAGAAATATTTTTTTTTACTCTGTATATGTGTTAAGCTTGATATTTGAGTTGCAAAGGGATAAGGGACAGAGAAAGTGACTGGAATCTTATTTCCATCTGTCCCTATTTGTGATTTCCTTTTAAAGTAATATTAATCACCGGAATAAAAATTATGCAGAGCAGATTCTAGAATGAATAAGATTGGTAAAACAATATTAGGCAGCGCCTTTTCGATCAACAATATATATTAACTAACTTGATCCTCTCCAATTTATAGTGAAAAGGAGACTTTAATTTGGTTTGCTAAAATGAAATTATACTATAGAAACAAATGTTCATAACCACATATTATTTAGTTTTACATGTATCTCTTTGATGGTTTGCACCCTAGTTCAATGTCACTTATTAAAGCATAGTTCTTGCATCAATCATATAGGGCTTAACAATGGGTCAACATACTTTCAAATAGCTGCAATAAATAAAATATTAATCCCTATAATCATTCAGAAGAAAAATCAAGCATCAGGACTAACCAGTTGTAATTGTTCGAAAACGCTCTTGACCAGCAGTGTCCCAGATCTGCAATTTGATCCGCTTTCCATCAAGCTCAATTGTTCTTATCTTAAAATCAATGCTGTAAAACAATATTTAACTTCCAAAATCAGAAGCAATTCATGAGATGAAAAAAGAAGAAAACTCTCACACTATCCAAGTTAACATAACACCTACCCAATGGTTGTAATGAAACTAGTCGTAAAGGAACCATCTGAAAAACGTAGAAGAAGGCAACTCTTGCCCACACCTGCCCAAGACACATAAAAATGGTCATAAAATGTTTTTGATACTAACTCCAAAGCCAAAAATGAAACCAAAGTAAAATCATGTGTTAAAAATACACTACCATAGTAATGAACACAACAGAAATTACTATGTCATCTAAATATGCAACTTGAACACAAGGGAAGCTCAAGAAGCCCATAGGCATCTTCTTGGCATTGGAAACTCTGACAAGGTAACTTCGCTTCAGTAGCAAATTGATAGATTTGAATACCTCGATAAATTACTAGAAAATCAATTTCAACCGGCTGTTTGACTAAGATGGGCAACTATTTATAAGTTATATACTGGAACTCCATATCACCACAGATATCAGCATCCAATGTGTGTTTTAAAACCTATAATAAGTCACGTAGTAACACAGAGAAAACTGAAGTATAAAAGATTAAAAATCACATGCATGCTGGAAATAAGACAGCATTAACTACAAAATCAGAAGTTCTCAACAAAATGGATCACCGGTCGAGCCACTGGCTCACCGCTTCAAAAAATATGCATATATATTCGAAAAACGAACTCATAAAAAATGGCAATAGTTTCAAAATCTATCCTTGTACAAAATCATATAAGAAAATCAGTTTAACCTGTATGATATGATATCGAATAAGCATTAGGTTAAATATTGAAATAAAAGTCAATTTCATGACATATAAGCAGGATCCGCACTAATTACTTCAAAACTATATACACATAAACCGATCAACATGCATAATATGAAACAAAACCTAAAACTAAAAAGAGTCAAGAAAGATCAAATTCCAATTCAACAGATTTAACAATTCTAGAAGTGTAAAAAAGAGAAATGAAAATTAAAAACATATACCGCTATCTCCGATCAAGAGAAGCTTTATTAGGTAATCGTAATCGGCACGAGCTCTTGTGGTTGTCGCAGCCATTGGCGAATTACTATTCAAAAAAGGAATTAAAAATTAACAAGTAAAAAACACCTACAGAGAAAATGTTTGCATGAAAGTTAGCATAAGCAATTCAAAGCAGAATAATTGGGAAGAAGAAGAAGTACCAGATCGGGAAGAAGAGAGTGAGATCTAATAAGAGGAGATTATAAGAAAGAAAACCAATAGAGGGAGAGAGGGAGACAGATTTTTACGAGAGAAACTGGGGTGCAATTTTCTTAGTATAGTATTCACTTACTGGCCGTTAGATTTATTGATTATTTTTGGTCTGCGTGATATCGGATACACAATATTGCATTTGTCTGCTGCCCTGGTAACGGTGACGTTTTCAACTCTCAAGTTATTAGTTGAGAAGAAGTTTGGCTTTTCACACCCGTGACCAAATGATCTAAGCGGAGCCGTATCAAAAATTATTTCTGATCAAGTAGAACTGATTGATTTTTTAGTCATTTTATCCAAAGTAAACAAGCAGATACTATTAAGTATAACAATAGAAGAAAGAGTATGTTCATAATCATAACGGCAATTACATCCATAAGACCAAATAGAACAGTAAAATATACAATGGCCCTATGCTAAACTTAGAGTGGGCAAGGCTGTTGGATCATTGCCGGTAGGTAGTGAAGGTGGATCAGTTGGGTCTTGGTCCTCTTACGGCACAGCAAGGTCACCTAGGGGCGCATCGGAAGTAGGAACCCTCAAGGTTGACCTTGCAGTGGCCTCAATCCATTGGCATATATGCCTAGGTGAAGGGTCATTAATTAGTGGAAGGATTAGAGGTAACTGCTTCCATGTTTTGATTGCCGTCATTGGTAAAGTCTATAGCATCTAAGTTATATTCCCTCACCCAGCCCTTCATTCTTCTTTTGAAATGACCCCTAGAGAATTTTCAGCGGCCATGTCATCTTTGCTCCCAAGATCCTCATGGTTCTCTCCTTCTTCCGAAGTGACCTCGCCCCCTTCAATAGATATTGGCTGCTGGCAACCATAGCTCTCTCGATTTCATCAAGGAGAAAAATCGCCGACCCCTATTACATTGTTCTTGGCATCAGGTTTGGCTGATGTCCTCTAACAAATTTAATAGATAATCAATCATGTAATAATTTTAATATGAACAAAATTTTACAAACTCTCTAGAAACAGAAGGCATGCTAGACATTGTTTATTGATACATCAGTTGGACTGTCAATAAATATTAGTATTGGGGATTTTTTTTTTAAATTATTTCCATTTTTCTAACGTGCCCATCAAATGAAAGCAATTCACCGTTGCATTAAAGATGTTTTAAGTTTGCAATTGAAAATTAGCAAAGAAATTAAAATAAAGAAGAGAAACAGAGAGGGTTAGAGATTAGTCTCACAAGGATTTTTGATGAAAATTTCTAAGGTATACTTTTTTTACATCTTTACTTGATTTCTTTAATAATAAAGTAGTTAGAATTCATGATACAAATTTATGTTAACTGGAATTGGATGACGTTTAATAAAACTGTTTAGTTAAATTAATTAATTAATTAATATATAAGGATAATTAAATTAATGATGAATTAGTTAAAACGGAAAAAAATTAATATTTAATTAAATTAAAATATGCTGCAATTTTTATACTTAATGGAAATAATATTTTTATTTTAATTGGTTAGCGTAATTGATTAATTAGTATATAGAGGAAATGAAATATATAAGAAATTAATTAAATCGAAGAAATTTAGGTCTTAAAGATTTATTTAATAGACTATCATATTTTTTTATAATAAAGGAAATATTATTAATTTGAAGTAGTTGTCTAAATTTGATAGTTTAATATCCTAGATTAATAATTAAGTATTGGATCGAATTAATTTGTGTAAGAATGTATTTCAATATTTCGGATAGTAATAAAAATGAAAATTAAATAAACATAACTTTAGAATTATATCAGGCTCAATGCTATAAAAAAATATAGATGGTATTTTCGGACGATAATTACATTAACAAAGACTGAAATTTATCCGAAATAAAAATATATTGGATAGTTAAATTTGTTAGGGTTAAAATTTCTTCTATTAATCACGTAATAGAATTACAGGAGGAGCAATTCTCACTCAACTACAAAAAATAACCCTCTCTCACAAATTCAAGTTTTCTCTCAACAAAAACTCTCTTCCTCACTATCTCTCAAACTTCTCTCTCTGTTTACATTTTTGCTACCTATCTTTACACAAATTCTGTAAATGACATTTACATATAATACAGAAGAGCATCACTATTTTTACAATAATGGAAGACAACAATGATGGTGTTGGGAGATTTTCTTGGAAGACATAATGATGAAGTGTAGACTACCTTTTTTACTTCAACAATCTGGTTATTCAACAAACTCCCCCTCCAGATTCTTCCGTCACTTCCTACTGCCAAAGAGTAGAGTACCTCTATCATCTTCTTTTCTCTCACATAAAAGGAAGAACTTCTCTTGTCTCCCCCTGTATCATCAGGCGAGACGCTTCCATCTTCCTCTGTAGCTCCCCCTCAGTCAATACCTTCTCTCTTTCTCTGAACACCTTAGAGAAAGGTATTTCATCCTTTTTCGTAAACCATGAATAAGGGAAAATAACAACATCTTGGAGACTCTTTCATCTCCGTATATCTCCTTCCTCAGAATCACCATTCCGAAGGGAATAACTCTTCATGCGGAACTCGTTTCCACGTATCTCCATCCTCGGAATCACCATTCCGGAGGGAAAATCCATCCATGCGGAGCTTAACTCCATTGTTGGCTTCCACAAACTTTAATTAGTGGGCATAAGCGGGATCATCCTATCCGCGCTTGAAAACTCAACGACAAAATGCCTCAATTTGCTTATACCAGATTATGCAAGCAGAATTAGGCAAAAACCGAGCTCACCATTGGATCCGGAACGCTGAAAAACCTTAGGAACCTGTCTGACCTCTTGAGAAACCGACCTAGAACTAGCCGAACCGAGCCTCCAAACACACTGAACCGAACCGATCGGTTCAAACCAGAGATCTGATCTGCTGGTGACGTGGCAGACAGCGAGAGCGCCACGTGTCACCTCCTGAGAAGCCCACGGGTGCGCTGACGTGTCATCCAGACATGACGTGGCAGCTGACGTGGCTGCCCACGTGGCTGATGACGTGGCAGGTGACGTGGACACTTGGCTGACATGGTGATGACGTGTCAGACTGACTGGGATCGTCTTCCTCAGTGCTGGCGCGTGGCCAGACTGGTTTATCCCAGTCGCAGGCGCGTGAGACGTCGTCCGGCCGCCGATTTTCCTCCCGAAAATTTCAGAATGCTCCTCTCGTCGAGCCCTTCCCAGTGGTGTGATCAAATTTTATTTTCGAGCAAAATTTGAAAACACGAAATTTTGACAGTGAGTGTTTTTGGAGAGAAAATTTTATGGAGCTCACCAAGGCTCTGATACCACTTGTTAGGGTTGAAAATTCTTCTAGTAATCACGTAATAGAATTACAGGAGGAGCAATTTTCACTCAACTACAAAAAACAACCCTCTCTCACAAATTCAAGTTTTCTCTCAACAAAAACTCTCTTCCTCACTATCTCTCAAACTTCTCTCTCTCTCTGTTTACATTTCTGCTGCCTATCTTTACACAAATTCTGTAAATGACATTTACATATAATACAGAAGAGCATCACTATTTTTACAATAATGGAAGACAACAATGATGGTGTTGGGAGACTTTCTTGGAAGACATAATGATGAAGTGTAGACTACCTTTTTGACTTCAACAATCTGGTTATTCAACAAAATTATAGAAAATAAATAGAATGAAATTTAATGTGATTTAAATATATTAACATATGCTACCTCCAATTTTTTCATTTCTTTGCACCCTAAAAATACAAATACCAATACAACCCTACTTTTTACTAATACCAATACAAAATAATAATAAACAATTATTAACCCTTTATAACACTTACTTTTTCACCAATATCAATACAGAAATAATAATAAATAATTAAACCTACTTACCCAAAAAGGAAACGTAAACAATTGAAAAAATTGGAGGTAGTATTTCTTAGTCATGAGAAAGTCAAGTAGTTAGCGGAGGCGGACACATGAGGTTTGCGAGCAGAGTCTTGGTATTAGGAACTAAGCGAGGTTTGTGTACAACATGAGTTTTAAATAAATTTCTTTAAAGATTATTTATTTGATAAAGTATAATTTTATTTATGAAAAGATTTAAACATTATTTATTTGATAAAGTATAATTTTAGTTATGAAAAGATTATTGTGATATGGAGGTGGATGTTATTGGCCAATGATTTTATGGTTGCTATGCAGATGGCCAAATGCATAGTGATTTATAGAAATATTTGAAAAATGAGCTGTTGGAATTTATTTAAATGATTTACTATGATTTTATATGTTAAAAGTGATTTATTATTATTATTATTATTATTTTTTTCGTCTTTAGTTACCTCCAAGATTTGAACCCATGACTTTTTGATTTTTGGTGACTTACCTCACCATCAGGCCAACCCATTGGGTTAAAGTGATTTATTAATACTCACAGATATTACGCATTATGGTTATTACCCTGTCTTGCATTTGTTGCAGAGGAGCTTGGAGGTTTGGTTGGGGATACCGGTGAAACTGATGTTCATTGATATGAAATGATGATATATAATGAGTGGAAGTGCTGTGATAAGGCTCTCTCACATGAAGAGGTTGACATGTGGTGTAACTCACCCATTTATTGAGGACGAGTCAGAATTCCTCTCTAGTTTACTGGTTGAGGTTGAGATCATGGTGTGCACATAAGACTCTGATGGTCCTTCAATATGATCATTGCATAATGATGTTGAGATATTTATTAATTATTGATTTGCTTATGGTATTTGATATGAAAAATGGTTAAAAAGAGATATTTCACTTTATTTTAATGATTTTGAATGATGAGATTTTAATTGTGATTTT
>CATIWJ010062567.1:0-10477 GCA_949640765.1 Croton laevigatus | reverse complement strand
CGACTATAAAAATAACTACCATATACACCAAAATGAAGCTCTTGACATGATAAATCAAGTTATGGCCTTAGTTTTAGCATCAAAACATCATAAGACCTTGAAAAAATCAATTGAAATTTTCGGATCTTTCGATCCAACCCATAGCCCCTTTTTTTATTTTTTCAATTAAATTGTCAAATTATAATTTAGTGCCTATTAATTTAAAAAGTAATTAATTAATTAAATTCATATTAATTAAAGGGTAATAATGTTAATTATTTAAAAATTAACAGAATATTGGTCAGTATTTAACAGAAGTATAAAAATATAGGGCGGAATTCAAATATAAGGACAAAAAAGTTTTCGTAACAGCAGGTTGGTTACCACATTATTTAATAAATATTTTTTAAAATTTACATTGTTTACATAATTTTTCAAAATTTATATTGTTTAGAATAAAATATTTAAAATAATAATAGTAATATTTTATTTTTATTTTATCAAATTAAGAATTTTTAGTGTATTTTAGGTCTTTATTATTATTCATATATTTTTATATTATAATAGTGAATTTTTATATTCTAATTTGACAATTATTAAGTGTTAAAGTGGTGTTGTTGGCAAAAAATTCAAAATGAAATGAAATTAAGCACCAAAATTGCAAAAAGGGTAAAAATGAAAATCCAAATCAACTTGAGGGGCCATTCTGTAATTTTTTCAATGGTAAGACGTTAAAGTTAACGACGTGGTGCTATATTAGTATTTTTGGCCAAACAGTTCATGCTTTTTAGCATGTCTGCGAAAATACGATGGTAAAATAGTATTTATGACCAAAATCTAATGCTAAAATAGTATTTATCCCCTTTTGAATTAATTTTTTTTTTTACCTCCCATTGGACCTCTTGAAATTGAATTAATCCAATGTGAATAGATTGTAGTTTTGCTTCATACGAAATGAGCAAGTGATAATCTTTTTTCAGTAGTTAGGTATTTTCTTTTTGTCTCATTTGTTACTTACAAAACAACATATGAATCATGTAATTGGGTTGATATTCATCTTCCTATTATTTGGATGCCTCATTAGATTTTCAGACAAACTATAATATTCTAGATGTTGAATTACTAGTTCTGATCTTCTATACATTATTCATTGGATAACTATCCTCTCAAATTTCATCTAACTGAAAATTGCTTACTTTCAGGTCATGTCGTCATGGGTCTTTTTGGTAAACAGTTACTAAGACTGTAGGTATGGAGTCTGATCACAATAAGTGAAATGCTATGTTATGTTTTGCTTGAGACAGTTTCATTCTACATTCTGCTTACTTATAAATTTCATGTTGATTGTGCAGAAAATTTCCGAGCTCTTTGTACGGGTAGCCATGTAACTTTTACCCCCTCCATTTCTGTCTACTTTCATTATAAGATTGCCACTTTCAGTTTCACTTCTTCTGGCACTAATTGCTAGAATATCTTTTACACTATTTGGAATATAGGGATGTAAGAATTACTTCAGAAGGTAAAGAAGTGAAATCTGGATGTACACTTGCCGTAGGGTGAAGTTTTGCACAAAATTGCTTCTGTTATTCGCAAAAATCTTATAAATAGCTCATTTTGTATGTTGTAAATTCTGTTGTTATAGGAGAAAAAGGAATTGGGAAAAGTGGGAAGCCTCTCCATTACAAAGGAAGTACATTCCATAGGATTATTCCCAGCTTTATGATCCAAGGTGGTGATTTTACTCGTGGGGATGGGCGTGGTGGGGAGCCAATCTATGGTGAGAAATTTGCTGACGAGAACATCAAGCTGATTAGTGACGGCAGAAAATCCATTGCAAAATAGCGACAGACGAGCAACAACTTAGCGACCAATTACATTATCTGGAGTATATGGCGACCGAAGTCATGGTTTGTTGGAAAGCAGTTGCAAGCTGGTGGCAAATTGGTGACCGTTCTTATGTCCGTCGCAAAGTTGTACGAATATTTCACATGATATTTCTGTTGGCGCCCAATTGTGGCTACAGAATGAGATGGATTAGTGGCAGCCATGTTGGAATACTAGTCAGCGACGGAGCTTCGTCCTAGGTATGGTGCTTCTGCTCAATCTCCTACAAGGAACTCACCCGCGATGTTCCTGGGATTAGAGATGCTGCCGTTTCTGCAATCTCTAAGATTTCTGTCCGTTCAATTGTTCTAGACCCGCCTCCAATTGAATGCACGGTATGCATTTTAGAGTTTTGTTAATATGCTTTTAATTTTCAACTGCCAAGTGATGAATTATTGCTTCTGGAAACTGAATCAACCCAGTAATTGAGATTGATTTTTACTTAAATAGGAATCAAACTTCGAAGTTAATTTGGTGTTGCATTAGCTTTCACTAAAATCTGTGCCACTAAGGATAATTAGGAGCTAAGTTTGGTCCTGAGTTGCCAATTAAAAGGTTTGTTTGTTGTTAAAGATTTTGAAAGCTGAAGAAATAAATACAGGGATTGATGTTCACTATAGGATTTCACCTACTGCTTCTATTATGGGTCTTGATCTGAGTTTTTATCATCCAAATTTTTGGATAGTATTTGAGTATTGGGAATTTATGCATATAGGATGAAAGTTGCTATTATATAATAACTTGATAAATGTGAATAGGATTATTGATAACATCACCCTCAAAGCGTAACCTTCCTCCACTATAAATAGCCAACCTTTCTCTACAAAAGGTAACATTTTCTCCCCTCCCTCCACTCCAATAATATTAGCCTATCTCCTACTAACTTAAGCATCGAATTGGTTGCCTACGGGTAACCCCAAATGTTCTCCTTGTGTTGATTGCAGGTCCTTGGATTCGTAAAGATTTGGTCAAGTAACAACAATGGTGCGGTGAGCGTGGATCCCAATGGTGCGGTGATCCCAAGGGATCCTCCACCTAGCGTTCTACAAAAAGGATGATCCTAAGGGATCCTCCGCCTAGTGTTCTACAAAAAAGGGCCAAGAAGGATCCCAAGCGATCCCCTATCCAACGATCTACAAAAAAGGGTTGAGAAGGATCCAAAGGATCCTCCACCCGGCAATCTACAAAGGGCAGAGACGAATCTAAAGGATCATCTCCACATCATTTTCTACAGAAAGAGAAAAACGGATCCAAGAGATCCTCTCCACATAGTTTTCTACAAAAGACAAAGAAGGGTCCAAGAGATCCCCCATATCATTTTCTACAAAAGGCGAAGACGGATCCAAGGGGTCCTCCTTCCACAGTTCTACATAATTAGATGAGAAGGATTTAAGGAATCCTCTTTTCGTAATTCTACATAAAAGGATCCAAATGGGAGAACATCGACATCATCACCAAAGCAGACAAGATCTCCAAAATGGTTGAGCATGATCTAAGGATCATTCTTCCATAAAATACTTAAAACATTTTTTTGTCAAGTCATAGCACCGGAGAACGAGCACCAGGATCAACCAGGACAGAAACCCTCAGTTTTTGACTAAGGGACTTGAGAGGGGGACATGTGATAACATCACCCTCAAAGGGTAACCTTCCTCCACTATAAATAGCCAACCTTTCTCTACAAAAGGTAACATTTTCTCTCCTCTCTCCACTCCAATAATATTAGCCTATCTCCTACTAACTTAAGCATCGGAGTGATTGCCTACGGGTAACCCCAAATGTTCTCCTTGTGTTGATTGCAGGTCCTTCGATTCGTAAAGATTTGGTCGAGTAACATCAATTATGATGCGTTGATAATCTTAACTCAATTTGTTAAAATTTCTGATTTTTAATTAAAATTAGGCTATTAGGCCTTTCTACTTTTCTAGTTCTGGTGCGAGCAAGGAGAAATGTACTTGACTGACTGTTTGCGTATGCATCATATTTGAATGGAAGGCTGCGTTCGGAGTATTCAAACACTGCCATTTCATATGGATTTTTTCATCACTTTTGTTGTTTTAGCTAAAGATTTGAAGGACCAAACCCTTATTGTGCTAACACTGTTCAATATTTTTAAGCTGGTTCTAACTGTTATACAAATGTACGTATGTTGATGAGCTAATTAGCCTTGATGAGGATGCTAAACAATCTCCTAGCTAGATTGTTATAGTAAAAGAGTGAAATAATCACCTTTATGAGGAATATATGAAGCATTATTAGCTGGACCTACCTTTGTCAGATTATATATGGACTATTCATTACACAATTGTCCTTCTGTATGAATACTTGCGCTTTTTGGTAGTAGGCATAGGTTATCCATTTTGCTTCATAGAAGAAATGTTTTGGTATCTGTGATTTATTATGTTTTCTTCAGCAAGGTGCTATGAATTTAGGTTTCCTTTGGCTAATACATGAACTGTTTTCTGGCTGATTTTGTTGGTTTTTGAAGGTTTTCTCCAACATGGGGAAGAAATCTGCACCAAGTATTACAAATGCAACTTGCAAGGCCGGTTGAGCTCAATGGGGTTAAGGTTCCAATTAAATCCTTTCAGGATTATGCTAAATTTTACCTTGATTCTAATTCAGAAGCTGGATCAGATGCTCCTAAAAGGTATATGATCGATCTAATTGGATCAAACATAAAGCAGAACAACATTAATGATTCAATTGAATTTTTACTTGTACTTTTCTTTTGTAACAAACAATAATGCAATTTTTGCTTGCAATAAGAGATCATAATGAAAATTAAAGTTACAATTCCCTGCATTCCAGGCATGTAATATTCTAATCAGAAGATAATAAAGCACAGAACAAATGAGCATAGAAAGTATAAGATATACTTTTTAAAATCGGATTAAAGTCACAGAAAACGAGAAGAATATAAGCAATCGGAGAAACTGTAAACAATATAATCATAACTTGGAATGGTATCATGAAAATATATTAGTCAATCAGTCAATAACTAACATGTTGCTTTGATTCGGAATTATAGGCGTCCATACTTTTTTGGATTTAACCATCCAGTTTCCGTTCTGCAAACCACAACAACCGATTAATATGGATTCAAGCTGAATAGAACCATTAAAGGTAGCAAAGCTCTCCCTAGTAAGTTTTTACATATGTGCATTCTCAATACTTGAATTCGAAAACTTTGGTTAAAGCTAGAATAACCCCGAACCTGATCCGCACTCAATGGTAAAATTAGTTATTTTCTCAAATACTAAAGCAATCAAAATTATTTTGTAAATACTAACAATAATCCCATATTGGATAAAAACTAGGTATATCACATCTTAATAAATATGACAATTAAGCCACTAATTGCCCAAAAAGCACCCCATCAATAATGGTTGGGTAGTAGTTTCAATTAAATGATGAAGAACATAAATCCATCCTCCATAGATGGAAAGCAACTTTTTTTTTTAAAAAAAAAAAAAATCCAACACTGTAGTATTTTGAACTTTTATTGAGCTCTTATGCATTGTGATTTACAGTTTTCTTAAACTAAAAGGATTTGCATTAAAGTTACAATCCTTTTCTTTATGCTTAATTAAATTGTAAAGATATTTAATAATTATATTGTTTCTGCTATGGAAAATTCCAGTTGGAAACAGATATCTTATTGCTGGGGAATATACAAAAGCAATCATTGCTGGGGAATATACACCATGAGCATCACGCCTGGTAGCTACGAACTTCAATTTCCAACTGAGTTGAGTTGAGCAAGAAGTATCCAAATTTTACATATAAACGAAATTTTCATAACCAATATGTAAATGCTTATACTACAGAAGTAGGCAATTTGAAAGCCTTAGGTGGCTTAGAGGTATCTAATAACCAGTTATCTGGCAGGATACCAACAAGTCTTGGAAGCTGCATAAGTCTACAGTACCTCTACACATAAGTGGAAATCACTTTGAAGGGTCAATTCCATTCTCTCTAAGTTCCTTGAAAGGCCTTCAAGAAATGGACTTAACAATTTCTCAGGGGAAATCCCTTATTTTCTTGCTAGCTTTGGCGCATTACTCATTTTGAACTTATCTTTTAATGAGTTTGAAGGCCCAGTTCCAAGTGATGGAGCCTTCAAAAATGCCAACATTACTACAGTTAAAGGGAACAAGAAGTTATGCGGAGGTATACCTGAGTTTCACCTGCCAGTTTGCGACTTTAAGATGTCCAACAAAAGAAGATTAAAGGTGATCTTTGCAACCATAGTTGGAATATCAGGAACAATATTTGCAGTGTTGGCTTTTGCCTTTATTGTTTTGAGGTTTAAAAATAAAAGGCAAAACTCTGCTTCAACAAATTTAGGAAATTCCATGCTAAACCTTCCAAGGTTGTCATATAACAATCTTCACAAGGCAACCAATGGGTTTATCTCCACTAATTTGATTGGTAGTGGAAGTTCTGGATGTGTTTATAAAGGAATTCTCAATGAAGGTGAGCAAATAGTAGCTATTAAAGTGCTTAACCTACAGTATTCTTTTTCAATTTGAAATATTTGACTTAAAAATTGCAGAATATGGACTAGGAAGTGAGGTTTCAACACAAGACGATGATGTACACAGTTATGGTATTTTGTTAATGGAAATGTTTACTGGAAAGAGGCCTGCAAATGAAATGTTTAAACAGAGTTTGAATCTTCACAAATTTGTTGAATCCGCTTTGCCAAGTGGAGTAAATGCAATCATAGATCCAACTCTTCTTCAAGAAAGAGGCCGAACAGATGACAAATTTACGATGGGATGTCTAATCTCTATACTTGGAATCGGAGTATCTTGTTCTGTTGAATCCCCGACAGATCGGATGGACATGAGCGATGCTGTCACAAAACTTCAGCATATCGAGGAAAAAAAAAGGTCCGGAACAATATCAGACATTGATAAAGTCTGCAAGGTAATTATATCTTACTTTGTTTTTCCTTTTCATAAATTAGACTACTCATTCTTAATTTTTTTTTTTTTTTTGTTCTCCTGAAGCTAACTTCTAATGGATTTCGCCATAACAAAAATTTATACTATGGTTTCCCACTAACCAAACATCATATGATTTATTTTTTTTCCATCGAAGAAGATAGAGAGTAGATGGGGTATCAAATTCAATCTCGGAGGAGGAGCAACTAAGGATTTCATTAGCTTTAAGTGATTTTTCTTTATGATTTTGCCTTATGGGTATTGTTCGAATCTTGTGATCTCTTTGTTAGAATAATATATTTTTTTATTTTTTCACCAATTGTTAGAATAATATATGCCATGTAAATCTTGCAATAATATATCAGGAAAAAAAAATAATTTCTTAAAGTGAATGAAAAGTAGTTATTTTGGTTCATTCTACTTTTTATCAACAAAAAAAAAAAAGTTATTTTCTCAGAAAGTAAAAACAATCAAAACTATTTTGTAAATACTAACCTGAATCCTATATCGGATAAAAACTAGTTATATCACATCTAAATAAATACGACAATTAAACTAATGATTGCCTGAAGAAGGCACCCCATCTATAACGGTTGGGCAGCAATTTCAACAACTTGTTTATATCAAGAAGTCAATATGAAGTCCATCCTCTATAGACGGAAAGCAATTTTTTTTTTTTTATTTTAAATTTCCATCACTAACTTTGAACTTTTATTAAATATATTTAATAATTACATTTTATCCTTTTTTTTTTTTAAACAAAGAATAATTACATTTTATCTGCTTTAGAAAAATCCAGTTCGAAACAGATCTTATATCTGGGAATAAAGAATTGTAATTACAAAAGAAAGTACAAAAGAGGAGAGCAGAAATTATATGCGAATTGCAGAAACCTCCATTAGCTTTTTCGCCTAAAACATCATTGTTGAACCATTAACGTTAATCTGATCTATTCTCTAGCAGTTTTGGCTCTCTCTTCTTCTGGTTTACCACTTTGCAGCCCATCCTCGTTGTGTCGACAATTCTCTGTACCCAGGGACAAAGCTTGCTCCAAATTAGTCACAATGCTAGTCATATTTGGCCTGTTAATCCCTTCTGAATTCACACAATGAATATGCCATCATTTCAACTGCCTCGAGTTCATTAGCATATTCTGGTGGACTCATCCTATCATCCAAAATTTTCATCAATTTTTGGGCTAAAATTCTAGGAGTTACAAAATCCACTAGACTTGTTGATATGCCTCCATTATCATAGTCGATAAATATAGCTTTCTTCCCTGTCAATAGTTCTAGAAACACTGTTGGAATTAAGAAACAAAAGCAAGAGCACAGAAGTAAAAACAGAAACAGAGAACAAAAGGAAGAAGGTGAGAGAGTTTAAACAAATGAAATTTTTATTCTTTTCCTCTTCATTTTCTGATTACAACAACTTTTACGGACACACACACTTACACTCCAAGCTTCTACACATCTAATTTATAAACCAAGAGAGAATTATCTAGAGAACAATGAGTTGTCAATGTTATAGAACAAAACTACAGTTAAAGGGAATAACAAGTTATGCGGAGACATACCTGAGTTTCAGCTGCCAGTTTGCGACTTTAAGATGTCCAACAAAAGAAGATCAAAGGTGAATTTGCTACCGTAGCTGGAATATCAGGAGCAATTTTTGCAGTGTTGGCTTTTGCCTTTATTGTTTTGAGGTTTAAAAAGAAAAGGCAAAACTCTACTTCAACAAACTTAGGAAATTCCATGCTAAACCTTCCCAGGTTGTCATATAACGATCTTCATAAGGCAACCAATGGGTTTATCTCCACTAATTTGATTGGTAGTGGAAGTTCTGGATGTGTTTGTAAAGGAATTCTCAATAGAGGTGAGCAAATAGTAGCTATCAAAGTGCGTACCCTACAGTATCATGGTTTTTATGGCAGAATGTGAAGTCTTAGGGAATATCAAGCATAGAAATCTCTTGAAAATTGTTACTGCGTGTTCAAGCACAGACTATCAAGGCAATTACTTCAAGGCACTAATTTATGAGTTCATGGACAATGGAAACTTAGAGGAATGGTTGCATATGCAAGTGAGAGAAAAGCCATTTAAATCTAATTCAGAGAATTAATATCGCAATTGAATATCTTCATCATCATTGTGGGACTCCAATAGTCCATTGTGACCTCAAGCCAAGCAATGTTCTTCTCGATAGGGGTGTTCATCGTGTAACACCCTTTAATCCGACTATTTATAGTCGAACCAAGATGTGCCACATTACATATTACATGGTAAACAAAATATAATCTACAATGTTACAATAAGGGTACAAATTTTTTTCTTCTTCCATACTCTAAATCTTCAGTGTCTGTCTTGATCTTCACAGTATATGCCAACTAAGTTTTGTGCCAATTGTCTAGTCCCAGTCTGCCCATGCTAAATCTTAGGAGACCTAGAAGTTTAGAATGGACCAAACTTGCTGAGCGATGATGCTCAGTGGATACTTTAACTATGATAAATAAAAACAATTATAATGCACATGCTAAAATATCAATTTACACTTTATTTCAAAATATTCAATAAATCAAAAACATATTCTCAATAGTTCAAACAATATATAATTCAATCAAAACTATAGTCAGATTAATAAGTAAGCCAAATAAAATACTTTTGAACTTATTTCGTTATCTAAATTTTACTCTACTTGGTATTAAGATGAACTTAGGGATAAAGCTACTGTATTTAATCTGTATTTTCGAATGACTCTAGGCCATAGCCGGAGTATCCGATGTTTAATTGAAGTCTAAATTTATAAATGGCCATATCCAAGTGTAACAGAATTCGGACCTGATCGCAGGCTCTGTTCGGTATTATCGAAAGTCTAATCAAAATTTGACTTAGTTAGTCGCAGTACTGCTCAGTATATGATGCATCATACCCTTATCACACTAGTTCAACTTAGCCTAAGTAGAGCATAAAATATCTAATGGATATGCGAAGAATTTATTGATATTAAATTCACAGCATTTCTCCACATTCATAGAATTTTGAAATATATACATATATATTGCATTTCCAAAAATAAACATAATCTCCATATCCATTTCAAATCGAACATTATTCACAAATGATTTCATAATAGACCCACTGTATCTTTCATCAAAAAATATTCTCATAGTCGATCTACCATAATTTCATCAACAGTTCATTCATCGTAAAATTTGGTGTGCTTTTACTAGAAATAAGTATTTAATGTAAGTATACTATATTTATTATTTCAAACATTCTATATTAAAATATACTGCATTTTTAATCAAGGTATTAGTTACCATAAATAGATTTGATAATTATATCAAAAATACGCTTACCAGAAATTTACCATATTTTTCTATCAAAATAAACTTAAATAACTTTTAGTAATATTCATTTTTAATGTAATATTACTTTAAGAAATAACTTGATTTAATAAAATATGAATAAGTGATAACTTATAAATACGTGTTAAGAAAACACAATTAATATATTTGTATATTTTTATTTACTCATATTTACTTTGATAAAATTGACTTTATTTAATATATTTACTTATTAAAATAGCCGTGTTATAATTTAACTTAATTAAATTTGAATGATATTTCAAGAATAAATCTTTTAAGATTTACTTTAATAAAA
>CATIWJ010062558.1:0-20016 GCA_949640765.1 Croton laevigatus | reverse complement strand
ATAAGTTGTGAATAAATTCTGGTCTGGAGTAGCATGATAAGTTGCAGCAGTATCGATCACCCACTCGATATCATGAGTACCTATATTAAGGCTTGCTTCTTCATTGCATGTTACAAGTGCAATATCTGAAGACATAGTGATCATGGTCTTACCATCTTCTTTGCTCTGACTGGTCTGATTCTGCTCCTTTAAAAGCTTTCGACAATCCTTCCTTTTGTGTCCATAAATACCACAATGGTTACAATGACCATCGAACCAAGTACTGTTATCATCTGCCTTTCTTCGCTCACGTGATCTTCCTCGACTTTGGGATCTTCCTCGACTGCGACCTCTGCCTCTGCCTCTGCCTCCGCTTCTACCTCCCCCTCGTCCATTATTTTCAGAGACAAGGGCATATGACTGATCAGATCCGGCTTCTTTTCTACGAGCTTCCTCATTTATCAGGGCATCTGTAACCATCTGCATCGTTACTTTGCCACCCGGGGTAGAGTTGCTGAGAGTAACAACGAGCGTCTCCCAACTGTCAGGTAGAGAACTCAGAAGCAATATAGCCTGCTCTTCATCTTCGAGAATCCATTCAGCTGCACCGAGCTGATTTACGAGATCCTGAAACTGACTCATGTGTTCTGTTACAGAGGTACCACTGTGCAATTTGTGGTTCACTAAACGTCTCATCAGCAGCGTTTTATTTCGAGCAGTTTTGGCTTGATACATACTTTCAAGCTTTTCCCATAGTTTGTACGCACTCTGTTCTTGAGCAACATGATGATATACACTATGATCGATCCACTGTTGAATTTGTGCAACGGTTTTCTTATTCATCTTAGTCCATTCTTCATCAGTTTTCCCACCGGGTTTAACCCCTTTACTGTCAAGTGGCTCAGTTAAATCTTTTAAAATCAACAAGTCTTCCATACGAGGTTTCCACATGTTGTAATTTGTGGAAGTGAGCAGAATCATGGTATCCGAAGATGATTTCTCCATGATAAAGTATAGAAAATTTTCTTACACCGAATTCTGGAAGCAAAATCAGTTCAAACGGAGCTCACGGTTGAATCCGGAACGCTGAAAAATGGTGGGAACCGGTCTGACTTCTTGAAAAACCGGCCTGGAAGGGCCTGAACCGGACCTCGAAATGTACTGAACCGAACCGGTTCGATTTGAACCAAAGATCTGAGTTGAAGATGACGTGGCAGAATAAGAGAGAGCCACGTGTCAGAATCTGAGAGGCTGACTGGTCAGCTGACGTGGCAAAATAACCTGACGTGGCAGCTGATGTGGCGGATGACGTGGCAGGCTGTCTAGGCTGGGTCGCTGACGTGGCACCGACTAGGTGTTGATATGGTGCTGACGTGGATCGTCTTCTTCAGCCTTCAGCGCGTGAGGCGCGTGGATGCGCGTGGTCTTCTGGTTTTTCTGACGCGCCGGCGCGTGTGGGCGCGTGCGGCGGATTCTGGCGGCAGTTTTTCCTCCCGAAAATTCCAGGATACTCCTCTCGTCGAGCTTGACCTAGTGAGGTGGTTAGATGTCACGTTGGATCAAAATTTGAAAACTCGAATTTTTGACAGAATAAGTTTTTGGAGAAAAATTTGAAAACACTAAAACAAGCTCTGATACCAGTTGTTAGGGTTGAAAATTCTTCTATTAATCACATAATAGAATTACAGGAGGAGTATCTCTCACTCTAGTACAAAAAACAACCCTCTCTAAAGAAAAACATCAAATTTTCTCTCAACAACACTCACTCTCAAACTCACTCTTTCTCTCACTGTCTCTCACTCTATTTTCTGTTATGTTACAAATAATGAAGATCACATTTCGTTTTTGTGCAGAATAGGCTTTGGAATGGTATCTTTCTTTTGCCTATTTATAAGACATAATGATGGCTTGGAAGACACAATGATGATGTTGTTTGGCTTTATTATTTGACTGAATGATGGCTGGACTTTTACACCATCCTCCCATATAGATTTGGATTGCTTATCAGTTTCTTAGTTATTTTCCAATATCCATATCAGTTTGGTTTGTCTTGCAAACATAAAACTTGTAAACTTTACTCATCAAAATATTGTAAATTGTAAATAAATTTCACGAAGACTTGCATTAGTTTGATTATGTGCACAGACAAGATTAGCTGGACTTTCACAAAGTTTAAGAGATATAGAGAATTTGAAGTTTAAGAGAATTTGGAGGCTGCTTGACAACTGTAAACAAATTATCTGCGATGAGTTCAATGAATAGGTTCAAAATAATCGCATGCTAAATACAGTCTTCTTCATCAATCCATACAAACTTAACTCATTCATCAAGTAGATGGTACAGGTAAAGAAACATCTATTCATACAAATATATATCTTCCCTTAAAAAGGTAGAGATATGTTACCTTTTTTTTAGAAGATTCTGATATAAAATCAATTCCATTCAACCAATGTCCATGAAAACCGAGAGCTACCATTTCACAGCGAGATTTGAATTTATATCCAACGGGAATACCTGCATATTAAAAAAGTAGTTAATTTTTTTGTAAGTAATGAATATTAATGCAACAAATTGTAATTGCATAAGTAGAAAGGTAGCCATATAATCCTTGGAAACAAATATCAAAATATCAAATGCAATTAAACAAAAATATAGATCCTATCATAATTATGATTCACTAACCAGGCAAATGACCAATTTTCTTTTCAGGGTATAAGACTTCTTTTTGTATTCCCATCTGCCACAATCAGCCAGAAAAAATTTAGATGGAGGACATAAACAAATCTCTAAGAGTTTAGCACAAAAGTATACACATAAGTAAAACGGAAGGAAACTTAAATGATTTTAATGATAAAAATTAATTAGTGCTGCTTAGAGTTTACTTTTCCAAGTGGGATTGCATATCAGTTATTTTCCCTAGAGATCAAAGTTTTTCATTTGTCATAATCAACTACAAAAATTTCAATTATTTTTCTGTGTTCACCATCATAGTTGTTAGAGTAGAATTTATTTATAATTCAAATCTATAATTCTATGTGATTTAAGTTCTGAAAGATCTGAATCAGGCGTATGGATCAACATAAAAGAGAAAAATGCAAATATATATCATGAGATCACAATTCAACTAAACTTTACTTTTAGTATACTAAAATTAAACTACCTATGCAATGGCCTACCTTTTGCTCTTTAAGTTCCATTATTATCATTGACATATTTAATCACTTTTGATGTTTCCCTCCAATATTTCCTAATTTATTCTTCTCCTTCTCAACTTCATTTCCCTAAATTGTTTCTGTATAGCTGTGTCCACTCTGTCACTCTCTTCAAACCAAAAATGTCAACATTGTAACTGAATATCAATGAATACTCAATATAAAATAATTGTCTTTAGTTAATTTATTTTTAATTTCTTCGGTACATTTGTATACAATATAAATCATAAAAAACATTACCATTCTGAATATTGTGGAAATAGAAATCACAAAAATAAAGAAGCTAAAGCATTACTTTTTGGTTAAAGAACTGTGAATATAAAGGTCATTTTTGGGAAATAATTAAGGTTGCATTTAGAAAATAGAAAGCAAGTTCATATGAATGCTATAAGATGTGGATTATGGACGGTTAATATATCACTGATATTATAAACTAAATTTGCAACTGGTTCTCAGTTTGATATCATTGTTAACAAGGTCTGTGACAAAAAATATATAAAAGAAAATAACAAGAACCACAGACCTCAATATCCAGCATTATCAAATTGAGTAGAATTGCTATGAACTTACCTCTGTCGCTGCCTTGAGATCAGGTCGCATAATAGAATGCTTCACCTTAACAACTGAATTTCCATCCTGCAGAAAATTTTCACTAGCATTAAATTAAATAACAATTACATAGATCAATACTATGTAGCAGACGGCACAAAATGATGATCAATATTGTTAGTTCAAGATTGTCCGAGAGATAACAAGGTTTGAAACAACAATGTATCTTTAGTTCCATGTTTAACTGCATAATCTACATCTGAAGTGTCCTGTGCATGTTGATCAAACTGCTGGGTTAGACAAAACCATTGTTCGAAAACTAAATTTAAAGAAGGGGATTTCAAATGGCAAAGTTATAAAGAGGGATATGAGGGCAAACTCACTTTGTTTTTTTCCTTATCCCTTTGCCGATTGTTAGGCTTTTCCTTCTCACATCTCTTAACTTCTTCCTGCACATATATTGACAATTGATTGTAAAAAAAAATCCTCAGCAGCTTGACAGATTGAATGTAGCAAAAAAAATTTATGTTTTGTTATTCTTAATCTATATTTTCATGAACAAGATTTAGATATTAGTATGATTAGAGATGTTTCCTAGACAATACGAACTGAAACCAGCCATAAAAGTGCAAACATTGAATAGAAAATCATTAGTTCAGATATGACTACAAAATATTGATATTACAATTGACTGCAATAATTGTCCAATGAAAGGTAAACATAGGTGTAAATTCATAAATAAACAACCAAAGTTAGACAAAAGCTAAAGACCTTGTTTATTTAATTAAAAACAGTTTTAATAACAAAGGCTATGATACCTGCATTTATCAATTACTATGTATCATTTCCTCAAAGAGAGAATCTTGGTGCAACGGTAAAGTTGCTTCTTTGGTAACTTTTATGTCGCTGGTTCGAGGCGTGGAAACAGCCTCTTTACAAAAAATGCAGGGAGAGGTAGCTGCTTACGTATGCACCCACCCTTCCCATACCCCCGAACCACCAAAAGTGCACTTCGCGACAAGGGACAACATATTATTATATGCTTTTTCCTTCTTTGTGAATCTAAGAAACTGTCACTGGTCTGCTACTTGAGTAATCCATGTTTGCTTCCCTAATTATTACTGGGAACATGAAATTAAATTTCGAGACTGGTGCTTTAAAATATACCAAATTTGGATTAAAAAATTCCCAGAAGTCCAGATAATTTCAAAAGTAGAAAGAACTACCTTTAAAAGTGACTAAGCATTCACAAACTCAAAATGTAGGGAAAAGAGAAATGAGAGCAAACATTAAAAGATATAAATGCTCAAGCCTACTTAAAACAATAAATGAACATTAGAAAGAAATGCTATTTTCTTAGATCAATTTCTTTTCTTTTCAATAGGGCTGTTAAGGATTCAAACAAAGATTTAACAAAAATAAATTAATCAAGTACATAGCAAACTCAATCCAAAAGCACTTAAACTCAACACAGACTATACAAATGCATCACATTATAGAGATCGAAAGACGTGAAATGAAAATAAATGAATCATTGGAAATTAGCAACAAAGCATATCTCAAATCATTTGCCAGAAAGATCTTAATGAATCTATCACCTGAGTAAAATGTTCAAAACGTTTATTAAAAATCTGCAGTGTCTCTTTCACCCTTTCATCAGCCTTTTGACAGATAGTTTCAGCAAGGAAACCCTTATAGTCTGCCCATTTCTGATAAACATCTTCTTCCTCTAATAATGCCACATTTTCATCATCATTATACTTCAAATTCGAAATTCCATTATCAATTGGAACAGAATTATTGTTGCTTCCATCCTTAACATCTGTTTGGGATTCTTGGATTGAATGATCAATCTTAGACTTTTTATTGCCAGTGCCAGAATTATCTCTAAAAGAATTCAATTCCCCATTTCTATTAGCATTACCATCTTTTGGAGAAACTGAATTCTTTCTGAAATCACTACCATAATAGGGTCTTTTATCTTTGGGTATACTTTTAAGTCTTGGGCTAACTCTTCTTTCCGGAACAGGTAGTTTTGACTTGGAATTTGAAACTTGTTTTCCACTGTCATTTGTCAGGTTAACATCCCCATCTCCTTCCATTTTGATTCAAATATCAAAATTCTGCAATGAAACGCAAAAGGAAAAAAATTCTTAAAAGGAAAATCAAATGCTAGCTACAAACAAGTGACACAATGGCATTGTCCCAAACAGTAACGAATAGAATCTGATATATACAAGAAAATCAAAAACAGCCCAATTCCAAAAATCACTACTTGAAAACAAAATACAGAACGAAAACATAAAAATTTACATAACTTGCAGCATTGTTTAATATAATTGAATTTGAATCTGTTAATCGAAATTGGAATCGGATTTTACAACACAATCCTGAATTTCGGAAAAGAAATATACCTAGACAAAAACCCATTCGTTAGAAATTAAAAGTTGAGTTAAATTTTTTAGTTAGAGTTAAATTTGATAAGTTGGTGAACAATGCAGGTTATTGTATTCTGTGAAAATACTCTGAGATTGTTTACAAAAAAGAGCACGAACGAAGCAAACAATAAAGACAGACATACCAGAAAGCGAGAGGGAAAGAGAAACAAGAATATGAGACGTGACCAATTCCGAGGAGGATTTGAATAAAAAAGCCTTAGAAAGTAACTGATGATACAGTACAGGTAGCTTTTTGTTTTTTTCCAATTTATTAGTATTGTTACTTTATTCAACTATTATCTCTTTTTTTTTTTACCCTTTTTTACATATAAAAAATTATTATTCCTTTTTTTTTTTCACAAAATTTGATGTTTTAAATTATTTTGTGCTTAATTTATAATATAAAGTTAAATTTTATAAACTGTAATCCATTAGAATTGATCTTAGCTCTTAGACAAACAACTGAACATAAAATTTAAAATAAAAAAAATGGGATAATAATTATTTTTTTTTATATAAAGAGCATTCTCGTATAGAAACATGGAATTATCTTAAATTATAAAAATCATAAAAATATTATTTTAACAATCACAAGCTGCTCAAAATTCTAAAGAAAACACAACAATAATATGAACGACAAAACTTTTTTTTTTGAAGGACACGATTTTTTTTTTTATATAATAAACGGGCAACGGTCTAATTTTATTGGTCAAATTCTCAATTTTCTATAATGTAGTTGATGCTTTGATATTACAGTAATATCAACCAATGTTTATGTTACACTCTTTTAAGACAATTACAAACAATTTCACTAATTAACCAGTTTGAAATGCATCCATGCTCCCGTCTTGACAATGCTTAAGAATTGAACAATAGCCATATAGGTTGAACCAGAAGTCGATGCTTCTTGTTGATATTTATATATCTTGTTCTGCCTATTACTACTAATCCATCCACATCTAACAACAAAAAATGGTTAGCAGATTATGATTTTATTTTTATTTGTACTTAAGAACCAGGTGGGTTAGTGCAGTAGATGGGTAAGATAGGTGGGTTGCTTCATAACATGAAAATAAACTTAGGACAACTAGGTAAGGATATAAGATCTCTCTGTCAGCCAAAAATATTGTAAAAGGAAAAAAAAATGGATCATAGCGAGATTGTGTTGTGCTTCCGCGAACCAGTGACTCTGTATGGACTTATTACCACCCCTTTTCCATTTTATTTGAACATGGGATCGAGAGTACTATCTTACTTCACAAATGGATGTGAATAACCTATCACCACCATGGGCTAGCTACAAATGAGTTACAAGGTTTCTTACTTGCCTTCCTGAAATGTATATGACATCAAAGGGGTGTGACATGAAACCTCATACACTCTATCAGTTTTCTTTCCACTTCTAGAAATCCCTTTTCAAACTGAATGTTATAGCTTTGTACTATCCCTGTTGTCTCTTTTAGGGTGTTATTTGCTAACACAGTGCTTCATAATAACTAAGTAGAGATAGTGACTTTCGAGCTCATAAGCACACACTTCATAGTCGGCCAATTTTCTTAGAGGAAAATTTTGAAGGAGCAAAAATGAGAACTGATTGGGCAGCTATATTTAAAATAAAATTTAATCGTGATGTTGTGTATCAACGTTCAGTTAGATATAAAGGGCATGTGAACCCCACCCCACTTTTTTAGCCTGCAAAAGCTTTCAAGAGTGCTTATGAAAGTTTGGGTGTTGGCGTAAAATCAGTTAACATGCAGAAGATATGGCATCTTCTTCAGGTTTGTTTCTCAATTGTTTGCTTAACTTGCCCCTGAGTTGAGTCTAAAACTTTGTATTGTATTTGTTATGCATCTATCTTACACCAACAATATCTTACTGGAGAATTTGATAATTTTACAGACATTGATGGGTGAAAATTTAAACACTCAACGAAATCTTACAAAAACATTGTCATTAACGGTTGGTGCAAGGCTACATCAAGAATGGGTTCGTGAAAAGTACATTATGGATACTATACAAAGTCATCCTGCACAGGTAAAGAAAAAGGAAAATTCTGATGATCACTTCATTCTACCCTGTGGTAAAATATTATTTCCAGAACTTCCATATGCATGTTCCTACTTCTTTGGTCCAACATGTTTGCCTGTTGCATTGTTGATTGATTTCCAACATGTTTGCCTATTGCATTGTTGATTGATTATGTGAAAAAGTTGATGTGATTTCTTTTCATCTCAAGGCTGCTTTTGGTGGAGCTCTTGGCAATTTACAAAGAATTCTTGCACCTCATCAAATGCTTGAATTTGTTCATGCAATTGCCAAGAAGGCACTGGATTTAGCGATATCAATTCTAAACATGAATTGCCTTCTTGTGATTTGTATTATTCACCTTCATTTGTCCTTGAATTTTCTCATTTACCTGCTTTTTATGTTTTCTGAATATTTATATAAGAATTGTGCATCTTTCCCATTTTTCTTTTATTAATGTCAAAAGAAGGCTTTTTTAGTTGCACATATTGAGTTCTCTCTTTTTGGGATTTTATGACTCTAGTCATTAGTCCTTAAAGACTCTGATCTTGCCACTAACATGGATTAATTTTGTTTTATGGAGTTGCCATTTTGGTTGTTTATTTCCATTGTTTGCTTTAATTAGGTGTTACTATGTCTGCTGCTTTCTTCTGTTGGAATCTTTTTACTTATAGTTTTATTATCTTTGGAGCACATTATTTGAAAAATCCAACGGGTTGTCTTATAAATTATAAACCACTGTAAATTAAGTGGTGCAAATTGATTTTGTGTTTAATTAATAATACAAGGTCAAATTTCGGAAAAAAAAAAAGCAATACATAGATTTTTATCTCGGTATCGATATAAATAATCCAACTTGGAAAAAAAAAAAAAATATATGATTCCAGAGCTCTCAATTTCAAGAGCCCAAGAAATATCGTTTTAAATAATGTAACTGCATTTTAAAATTATGTTTGATGGAGTTCATTAAAAAGGGTGCACCAACTAGCCTAGCAGAAAATATGTAGTGCTTAACTTCTGTAGATCTTGGGTTCAAACCATGTAATTCCCCTCCCTTCTAACTGCTCGGATAAAAAATTATACTCCCTTCATTTTTTTTAAGGCAAACATTCTCTTTCTTTTGCGTTCAATTTATATTGGTAAATTTACATCGATTAGTAGATTGCTACAAATATTTGCGCACCACGTGGGTAAAGTACTAGTTAAAGAATATACATTGTACAATAACATTTGTACTCTATGGTGCTTAAACATTCTCTTTCTTTTGCGTTCAATTTATATTGGTAAATTTACGTGATTAGTAGCTTTCTACAAATATTTGCACATAGCGTACGTAAAGTATTAGTTAAAGAATATACATTGTACTCTATGATGCTTAATTACAACTTTACAGACACTTAAAGCGTACAAAACAAAGCAAACAGTTGAAAATCAAACACTTAATTTTCAAAAAAAAAAACTTGGTTTGATCTTTCTCAGAGAACAGGGCAACCTTTCACTACAACACCAGGATCAGTTGGACAAGAAGCTAATGGACAACCATCTGAATCACTACCCCACCAATCAAGACTAACATGTTGCATTCCCAAACCCAAAAATAAAATCACTGCCATAAACGCCAATCCAGCATCAAGAGCTCCTGATAGAACATAGTTATGGCGTCTCCACCAATCAGGATAGTATCTATAAGCAACAAAGCCTGTAGAAAATCCTATTACAATCCATGTAATGTAGTTTACAGATGTAGCTTGTGGCATTTGTTGTGTACCCCCAAAGAGTATTGGCATGGAAATTAATTTAATCCAGTGTTGGTTAGGGAAGGCCTTGTGTGCTACCCAAACTAGAACAGGTGCTATAGCACCAGCCAAGAAAAACCAGTTGATTGCTGAGTAATGACCAAGGTCTCCAAATATTCTTCGAGGACCGACAAGACCCCATATCACAGACACGTTGTAGAAGACATGATCACGCGGGCAAGTCCATGGGCTTCCTGGTGGAAGTACTGCACGGTCACATATGTTGGGGACGGTTTCCATTAGCCACCATGCTGTTACTAAATATACTACAGATGCTAATAAAGTACCAACCACCTGGTAAAAATTATCAAAGGGGTAATTTCAGTTATGTCAATTGCATTTAACATCAACTATAATGCAGAGAAGAAATCTCCGAGTCCAAATTTATTAGACCCATAATAAAACCATTAGCTTGAGGACTAAAATTTGGTGAAATGAGAAAGTTAAGGAACATTTAGTTCACTTTCAACAAAAAAGGACCCAAAAAACAAATTAGTCTAAACAGACTCATCTTACCTGTGCCATAAACATTGCTCTTGGAGGAATTTTCATGTAGTGACCAAGCTTGAAATCTTGCAAAAATGTAACCCCTTGTTTCATGCTGATGTAACCATATACCTTAAAGCATATGTTAGCAACAGGGAATCCAGGGTACAAATATCCAATAATATATTCTGTTATAACACTTAAACCAGGTGTCTGTTTACCAAAAATAAAAGCTCATATTAGATCAGAATCATGTTTTAAATACTTAAAAGATTTTCATGTAATGACCTGTAATTAGTACCATACCTGATTTGTTGTAGCAGTGATGATCCCGATAGGAAGCGTGAAAAAGAAAGCAATACCGCAAGCTAGTAGGACACCCCACCATGGTAATTGGAGTTGATCATTATAGTATTCGCATATAAATATAGCTGCAATTATGTTCAAGATAAGAATGCACAAGAACCACCATTCTGGAACTTGTTTATATTTTCTCATGAGTTTTGTATGAACATCCATTTTCTTCTCTTGAAAAGCAGACTTACTTAGCTGCCATATTTCTCTGCACCATTAAAAATCGGAATATATTCAATCTCAGTTGCAACATATGTTTAGTGACTTCTAAATGTAATAACAGAATGTGAAATCACATTTTTTTCGGGCTTACCTTCCGTGGAAGAGGAAGACATGAACTATAACAGCAGCCAGAGCAGCAAAATGAAAACCATAAACCATCGCAAAGTTAATACTGAGATAGAGAGGACCTTCACGCTCATATGCATCCATGTCGATATGGAATTTTGGATCAATAATAGCTGAAATGTTGTAACTTTGGCCATGAGATGTGAATAAGCCATCAGAGAATATAGGAAAGGACTTGGCTTTATAGATGTTAAGCCAATAAGCAATTGGGGTAATGACATACATAATTAGAACAAAACCAACTGCTATATTGGCTGTTGCAAACCATGGACTAGCCATAGGACTACCAAGGTAAGAGGATACACTAGCCCAGTCAAATCCAAAACTGCCAATCCCAAGACCAAGTAACCCCGAACCAAGCTGATGGGCAAGGATTGAAGCAGGGAATATCCAGCAAATCCAAGATAAATATGTTAGCTTTGGGAAAAGGTACCCAGGAAAGACATAATATGCAAAGCTGCAAATAAGTGCAATTATGAAGAATTGATTCTTTGTTAGTCCTCCTTTAGGCCTCTCCTCTTTCTCATGTAGTGCCCTGCAGTTTTCGAGTTTATTTTATAAGATGCTAATGCCTTATATGTAACAATATCGAAATAGTTCAATTTTTAATCTTTACTTCATAACAATGTGCAAATTTGTCTATCATGTGTGAAGTTTAATTTTATTTTGATTTTGAATTCTAGTTCCTTTAGGGTAATTTAAAGATCAGTTGTTTTAGCTATTTTGTGATTAGTTCATCAATGCTTGCACTATTATTATGCCATTTCAAGTTTATTTTCAATTATTTTGAATATATAATAAAAATAAGTGATGATAATTATTGAAAAATGAGAAAAAAAAATCATGTATGATTTTAATCGTCCCCCAATTACAAACATGATATTATTTCAATATATCTATCTATCTATAAAAGCACAAATAAGGGGGTAACATTGATATGATTAGAATTGTCGAAAGTATTCTCCCTATTCTAATTATTACGTCTTTATTAAATTGAATTTCTTAATTAATAAATAATAATCCTAATACTATTAGTATTAATAATGTACCCTATAATTAGGAGTTAGTATTAATATTACATTCAAATTTAATTTTAAAAGAATTTCCTAATTTTAATTTTTTTTTTCCTACGTTCCCTCAATCACCAACATGGAAAAAAGAAAATTAAGTAGTTGATTTTATTTATTTATTTATTTTGATTTTCTAAGGAAAATAAAGCCCATCTAAATAGTAAAAATAATTATATATGGTTAATTTAAATTTCTGATTTTCTATAGCAATATCAATAGAAAAAATGATTATTTAAATATATATATATATTATGTACTATTTACTTCTTCCAATATCCTTAGGAAATATGATATTACTTTTCTAAATGATTATGACACTATTCTCATAATATAGGAATTGGTAGTAAATAGTACTTTAGAAAACTTGAATTTAGTAATTAGTACAATGCTTTTAAAATTGAGTAAATAAAATCTTTTCATTTAAAGTTACTCATTTATCTTTAATGCCTTTTTTTAGGTGGGTTCGATAAACGGGTCGTAGGTCAAAAAGAGGAATATATCCAAAGATTTATTAAAAATTATGAGCCATTTTCAAAATTTTATGTATATGAAAATATTAATATTATATTATATTACAAAACCAAAGTAAAATACACATACAAATCATAAACATTTTAAACTCCAACATAATGGTCAAGGTATTTGATTAAATTAGTGCTTACTAAAAGATATATTTGTAAGAGTTTGATTAAATCAATGCCAAATCTAAACCATGCGTTTGGTTAAATTATAATATTAGAAGGTTTTTATTATGTGTTTGATTGAATTATAAAAAGTATTTACACATTAATTATACTCATTCATATTGTTTTGTGGATTAAATTAAATTATAAAAGAGGATCATTTGCAGACCGAGTAGAAGGAAAATGATTGTTCCTGTACCAAATTATACTATGTAAATATGAAACTTGATTATTTATTCCATCATCCAAGCCATAGTTAATTATATATATATAATAAATATACTTTACAAAAAAATATTTAGCTCAAATAGTTAGAGTGATGTACCTTCATAACCTGAAGTCAGAAGTTTAAATCCTAATAACTTAAATTAAAAAACTTAATTTACTGTTAAAAAATAAATATATTTTGCAAAATGTTCATATAAAAATAAATTTTACATGTAATTAAAAAATATAATTAAATATTAAAAGTGTTAAAAAAATCAAATAACAAGTATTTAAAACGAATGAGCATGTGTAATGCCCGTTAAAAAATATTGCCATAATCTATAGTATATATAAAAGTATAAATTGGGGGAAGGGACATTCACTTTTCTTAAAACACCCTGATAAATTTTAATAATTTGAGAGTATAATTGCCTCTTTAGATAATTAAATAATTTATTATTTTTTCTTAATATAATAGGATTATCAATATAAATTAAAATAGTATTTTTTAATATAATAAGATTAAAACCCTTGGTTTTAATAAGTGTTTGAGTTTTGGTGGCAAAATGATAATTTTGCACCTTACGGGCAAAATGATCATTTTGCACCCTTATGATTTGTTTGCATGTAATTTAGTAATTCTAACGGCTGTTTGATACTCAAGATGATAAGACGATCGTTTTAAGTATAATATTGCGTTTTTTACTCCCGAATTAGGTCATGACAGTAACTAGTTAGACCGTATAACTACTTAGTCATCTTGATTTAACTATTTTAAATCAGTGAATTTGGGTCTAAGTAGTTGACGAAGGTAGTTCAGTGGATCGTTTTGGAGGCTTATGCGATAAGACTCCGGTCCAGCTGTACGCTTGTCACGGACCCTGGGTTAGGTCATGACAATAATGGTATCATAGCAGTCACCAATGAGAAGTGCAGTGCGTCGCCTAGTGAGATTTGAGTTTGTGTGCCATAATAAGGACATTGTATGTAAAAAGGGGGAAGTTAGTTAGACCATCTAACTAACTAGTTAACTTGGGTTAACCATTTTAGACTAGTGGATTTAGACCTTAATAGTTAACGAAGATAGTTGAGTGGATCATTTTGGATGCTTTTACGGTCAGACTATAGTCTAACTGTACGCCAATCGTGGCTCTTGGGTTGAGTCGTGACAAATATTTTTTAATAGAATATAATATGAATCTATTATAGTTTAAACATTAATGAAGTAAAATAATTAATTATATGTAATTACTGTTTCTTAATATAATATGATTATGAATATAAATTGAAATAGTATTCTCAATATAATAAGATTATGAATATAAATTAAAATAGTATTTAATTAATTAGTATTTTTTAATATAATAGGATTATGAATATAAATTTAAATAGTATTTTTTAATGTAATAGGATTATGAATATAAATTTAAATAGTATTCTTTATATAATAAAAATTTGATAGTATTTTTTTTAAAATTTATATGATAGTATTTCTTAATAGAATATAATTTAAATTTATTATTATTTTATTATAATTTAAAAATTAATAAAGTAGTATCAGATATTGAATATTTACAAGACTTGTGCACACTTTTCCAACAGTTATGGATTTGAAAGCAAAAATTTCCACTCAACTATGGATATTTCTAGGGTTGTGCTTTTAATTACGGGTTATGTTTTTAATTATAAATTATTTTAATTAGATTAGAACTAATGATAGAGAAAGAAAGAACATGTATTATGGTAAATAATTTTTAAGTTTGAGGCCCAAAGAGGAATTTGCTTCTTCTTCCCAATCCTTTTTTTTTTTTTCACATAGATACTCTACTTAGGGGATTTGGGGAAAGGAATTGATAAGCCTCGAACTTAGGACCTCAGGTCTCAGGAAAGAGATGCCTTACCAGTACTCTACTTAGGGGACTTGGGCTTTCTTCTTCCCAATCTAACAGGAAGATTGTTGTGCGTAAAGTGCTAAAATCACTCGGTTTTGAATATTTGACAAACCCACTTGATATTGTATTCTACTAATGTTTATTTAAGTGTTTAAAAGTTGTTCCAACAAGTATTTAAAAGTTGTTCCAACAACAAGAATAAGCCAAACAAAGGGAAGATGAACATTCAAACTTGCAAGAAAATTGAAGTTCAAAGTTAGCATTGATGTCTCGCATGAGATGGAAACATCTCGCTCGAGAATTCATGTCAAAGCAATCCAGAAGATTTTGTCTTGCAAATGGTAAATAACGTACGAACTAGGAATATTAGCTTTACCTAAAACGCCTTTATAAACTAAAATATTTATATTACATTGGTAAATAACATAATACTAATTAATAGAATTAGTATAATTAATTCCATACTACAATAAGAATTATAATAGCCCATGCAAATTATATATTTGAACTCACATTCGATGAGTTTATGCTTATTGTATCAATTTCAAATTAATAACTATAAGTATATTAAAACTACCCCTAGATGGGTAATTCTATATTAATAATTAGTTTTAATTAAGTATATATATATATATATATATTGAAATTAGGGATGAGAGGATTCGAATATGATACTTGACTCATAAATGCACTTGCCAATAGATCATGTTTTGATATGCAATTAATAATAATTCTAATACTATTAATATTAATAATGTATTCTAATTATTAGTAAGTATTGATATTATATTCTAATTAAAAATATAGATAAAAACTTATAAAATTGAATAACGAGTTTTTAAAAGAAAAATAATATTTAACGCGAATATTATTATTAATAATTAAATTAATCAAATTAAGTATAGCATCAATAATGAAAATATAAAATGAGTTAACGCATACATTAGTCAAATTAACTATAACATCAATAGCGAGAATATAAAATGAGTTAATGTATATAACACATGCTATTAGCAAAAATACCTCTCATATTTCTAATTTTTTTAGAGTAATCATGTCTTTATTAAATTTCTAAATTAATTAATAATAATCCTAATAGTATTAGTATTAATAATATATCCTAAATAGAAGTTAATATTAACATTGTATTTTAATTAAATTAATTAATTAATAAATAATAATCTATTAATATAGTATTATATTTTAATTAGAAAATTTAATGTAAAATAATATTAATATTAGTAATATATTTTAATTAAAATATTTAAATTTTAATATGAAATAAATCAAATGAGTTAATGAAACTTATATATATTAGTTAATTTTAAGTTGAAGTATTTTCGTATTATAGTGTACTATTAACATAAATTATACAGAAATTGTTATTTTATTATAGAAATAGATTGTTTCTAGAATTATCAAATCTTAGGGGTACCTAAAGGTAAAAATAATAAATAAAAAAAAAATAATTATCAATCAGTAACGTTGTTACCTGAAGAGGGAGACCTGGACTAGATTCTGCGGCCACCACATGGCAGCAGGCTCCACCAAATACCGCCGGAAAACACCGGCCCACCCGAATCCAAGCACCTGTGTCGTTATAACAATGAGAAACGCCACAAAAAAAGTTAGCTCCTCCTTGTAGAAAATCTTGACGGCGCTAATGACGTGAATTGCGTACACGCTACCAGCTCCAGAATTAGCAAATATCGTAATAAGCACATGCTCTTTCACATTAAACGGTCCCGGATTAAGCGAAAACTCAAACTTCGTCCCTTTGAAGAAAACCTTATCGGTTATTACAGATGCCATTAGATGGCCCAGAGGAACCACCGCAATCTGCGCGGAGATGGCAGTGATAGTGAGCGGTTCACGGCGGTACCAGAAGAACTGGTTGAGAAAAGATAGAACGATGCAGGCGATGGTTCCGAGAGTCCAAGTACGGAAAGTAAAGGTTGGGAGAGAAGGATCGTCGGCGGTGGAGACGGTGAGAGCGACTTGCTCGATCGGCGAATTCTCGTTTTCATTGTCGGCGACATTGAATTTGGAATAAGAATCGTATTTGGTGGTTGGCTTTCTGTTAACTGTGGTATTTGGATAGTTAGAAAATTGAGATGGAATGAGAGAAAATTAGAAGGAAAGTGAGGAAAAGTTGCTTACTGAGAGGAGCTGTGATTTCATGACTAGTAGTAGACGTCATTTCTCTCCGTTTCTGGCGAGTCCGTCCATGTAGTTGTAAACAACTGAAAACAGATCTTTAAACTAATTATAGCAACAGAGGCTCTTATTGACGACGAACCTTGTGATGTTGATGTTATTGTGATCCTGATGCAGTTCTGACCGTTGGATTAAGTACGACATTTACAAAAGTCAATATCATGTGTTGTTTAAGTAAAGAAATGTACAGTTTCACTGTCGGTGAAGACATTATTGTCCCTCATAATTTGCTTCTGTGCAAAAAGATCTTTCATCCGACTCAACAGCAGCAGCAGCAGTACCTTCCATTATTTTCCTTTGGAATAATTATCAATTTCCTCCCTTAATTTGTTTACAATTATCAATTTAATCATATTTTTCACATTTCCTATCAATTCTCCCACCTACTTGAGCAAGTTTTGACAAATTACCCACTAGTGTCAATTATAAAATTAAAGCATCTGACCACGGGTTAAGAAGAGTCCCCATTTCCTTTAGATTGGAAGTTATAAGTGTCAATTATGTGAAATGTTAAAAGATAATCGGTTAACTGATTGCTCCTTTTCTATTTACCAAATAATTACTGATTATTAAAATGGTTGCCTGCTAGAGATGTATTAAAAAATGGGTATCGGTGGAGAGGATAGACGATAGAGAGAAGATATTGGATAGTTCGTTCCCATGAATTTCTAAGAGTGAAAATTTTAATGCGGAGGATGGTTCTATGTTTATTGAATCTAATATGCATGTTGTGGATAGTGAGAGAAGGGGGTGGGATGTGAGCAAAGTGATAAGAGGTTTTTAGGCACATTTTGAATATTCCATTGGAGTTGGGTAAAAGGGAGGACAAATAATATAGCATTATGAGAGAAAAGGATCTGTTTTGTCAATTCGGTTTATTATTTTAGCTCTTAAAAATTGGGTTTAGGGCTAGGGAAAGCGTGGTGAGTGAATTGTGGTTTGACATATGAGAGTTTCACCAAAATTTAGGGAGTTTATGTAGAAAGTTTTGAGAGGGTTACTTCCAACAAGAGTCAAGATGAGTGAGAGATATTAAAAAAAAAAAAAAAGCGCAGTCAGGTGCACAAATGCATCACGCATTTACGCAAAGACCCAATGGTGCTTGATGAAAAAATGTAGTTGGTGAGAGGAGGATATTTTATTTGACTGTAGGAGAGTGAGAGATGTTTAGACATTTATAGGGCAGGGACCGGTGGGGAGTGAGAGAGATGTTTGGAGATTTATAGGGCAGGGACCAGAGACGGACGTAGGTTTATAGGGGTATTAACTCCCCGCAAGATTTTTGTTTCCTTTAAATTGATTAGTTTAAGTTAGTGATGTTCAGTTTTTTCTATAACATGTTAAAAACCCAAAGCTATTTAATAGCCCCATATATGTGATAAAACAAACTATATATATATATATATAGGACATAGTATAAAGACACGTGTAAAAATAATTGTATGAGTTGAAAGTAGTTAGATATAAATATATATTTGCTAGTTAAAAAAAAAAAATATTTCATACTATATTATTATTCTATTAGATAATTAATATCAAATTTTGTTATTTTATTAGTTCAGCATTTTTCCCCCCTTTAAAAAATGAGTTGGAATGTTTTATAATTTTTTTTTGCAAGTTTTATAAATTATTTTACTAAGTTTTTATTTTTACAGTGAATTTAGATGAAGTCTGTTATTGAGCTTTATTAGGAGTTCAAAATTAACTGAATTAAATTAACAAAAATATACATCATCATAGTTAGTTAAAAAGGGACACAATTATACAGTTTGTGTTAAATTCGGCAATTATACGGTTTGAGTTTAATTCAGCAATTTAGGCAAAAAAAGTCTACTATTCAGCCTACTTTTCAATCCTTAGTTTATTCCTACAGGCAAAAATAATTTAAAAAAAAAAATCTTATGTATTATTTTTGCCCCTCCCGTTCTTCACTCTTACGTTCTTCCCTGGCAAGGAAATAATTTTTCAATCTTTTTTCATGCGGGTTCGTCAACTTAAAAATGAGAAAGTACTTTGGCAAGTGGTGGCGAGGGTTGGTCAATTTGGAAAGGACGTAATAACTGGATTTAGCAACAAATAGAATGGAATGATCATGTCTCCATCTCACAACTAATTCAAGACTGGGATTCTTATTAACACAGCGGCTCCTCCATACGCAGTAGCAACATTTCTTCGACCAGTAAGAACAATCCTTCATTTTTCACACAACAGCAGTAATGGATCAACTTCAGCCCACCATTTTCGAGCAGCAGCAACTAACTACTTCCTCTTTTCATAGAGATTCTTGGCAAGCTTTCTTTCTCGGACAATGCTATTTACCAGGATCTTCAAATCGGAGGCTATGGTATAATTTTTGAAGACCATGAGGACAGTTTAAAGGAGGTAGTTTAGGGTTCTTAGACAGCTATCTTGACCCCCTCTTTTTGTTGAAGCTCTCGCATTGCGAAAGGTACTTTTTTTTTGTTAAAAGATTGTTTCTATGTTCCTGGTTGCATTTTCACCAATTTTTAGAGTTTGATCTCCTATCTTAATTTTAAAGCTTTAGATTACTCCGAAATTGGTTTAGTCATTCAAGATTGTATCTCTTTACTACATTCTAAATCTAATATTGATGTTAAATGGATCAGGCAACAAGCGAAGAAATAAGCACATACTCTTGCCAGAGCCTCCTTTTCCTACGCTTGTCTCCGCAATTGGGATTTTTAGTCAATTTTTACTCTTCAAATTAATGTAATTATGTTTTTGTTCAATCAAAAAGTT